>JAEIFU010000829.1:0-94881 GCA_018904235.1 Lordiphosa stackelbergi | reverse complement strand
AAAAAAATTCCCAACTTTGAGCTAATTATGCGCCTTAAGGGAAGTTATTTTTCAATCCTTTGGGATTTCATTACTTCATTACATTTCCGTTTTGGTTTTTTTTTTGGTTTATTTTAATTTCATTTTATGATTTAACTTTACACCTGCTTGAAAAACGACACACACAAGGACTAACTGGCACCACTTCAATTAAAAACCCGAGCCGTGTCCCGGCCCAGGCACTTAAGTGCTTTTTACTCCTTTTTACCCTGACGAATTTGGGGGGGAAGGTGTGAGAAAATTTCTTTGGCCCAAAAATTATTTTAACATTTTCCAAAAACAAAAAAAAAGGGACAACAGTAATATGAAGATTTCTCTCTGCATGCCGGGTCAAGGGTTTTCGGGTTCGACGTCGTCAACGTCCAACACTTCGTGGCGCAAATCTTCATGTAATCGGATAAGGTAATTGGAGGCTTTGTCTAGACATTAAGTGTACATAGTAAATTTGTTTGCCCAGAGTTGTACAAAAGATTGACTACGAATGTGGACTGAGTCGACTATGCACAGTGGAGCATAAATAAACAATATGAATTATTATATTTTGGTAATCAGTTTTCCACGCTCTTGTTGTGCGAGTGGGGAAACTTCGTGAGGGAACTTGCTGTACCAAAGAAATGAAAAGAAGAACTGAAAAGAAGTATCCTGAATATAAAATAACTAAGAGCGTTGCAGTCGAGTGGCCCGACTCCGACTACCCTGAACAATAGAGATACCTGAAATAGGCACAGCGCTCCACGCTCTCTCACAAGCAAATCCTTTTTGTTTATAACTTGGTGTTTTTTCTCGGCTCTTATTGCGCTTTTCAGAATAGATAGAAATAAGGCCTAAGATAATATATATAAAGCCACGAGGTTGTAACTTTAAAATTGTGGCTCTGACAGTTATTTGCGGTTCAAGTGGTGAGGAGAGGGGGAGGGGAGAGGGATATTTTGAAAATCTGAAACAGACTTGATCTGGATACGGTATGCTCCTATGTACATGCAAAAATTTGTGCCTCTATCTCTTTATAGTCTCTAAGATGATAGTGATTGATCACCTTAAGCCCCCTTCCCCCTATTTACGCCACTGGTCTGAAACTAATTATAAAAATTTGCAATTTTCACCCGTATACCAATCGCTCTCTAGCAAATCGGGGGGGGGGGCCGTCGGGGCCTGGCGTGGCACTTGGTGATTAGTGCGGGGAGGTAACGGTCACATTTCTTAAACTTTTAAAAGCGTTGAGTCAATACTCTCTTAAAATAACTTAACTATTTCTGTATTGTTCCATAAAATCTATTCTAGCTTAAAAATTTGGCGAATTTTTCTGCCCATCAGTCTAGGTACACTATTACTATCTATAAGATCTTCATTATCATTAACTCATTATTTTGTGATTTCGCAATTTTTTGACAGTTCGGTCTGCACCTCATATTTACCCTAATTATCCTATTTACTCAAATCTTCATCATACCCAAAACTCATAAAATTTAGACAATTTCGCGATTTTTTGTGCCGTTCAGTCCACAATCAGGTATACTTTATATCAAATCTTTATGGTAATCTGAACTCATATTACAATTTTGTAAATATCGCGATCTTTTGGACTGTTCGGTCTACCCGTTGCATCTACACCTCTCGATTTTTTTGACCATTACATCTTTTACAAATTTCGTGTAATAAATTATCTGTATACCAAGTTCATGTCCCAAAGTTTCATCGCAATCTAAATTTTTGCAAATTTCGCGGTTTTTTGACCATTTCCCACTCATTTCTTTATCTTGGACACCTTCCAGAGCAAGTGTCCAACAAAGCCCCAAAGTTTCATTACAATCGGATGAACGACATAGTTTTGCAAATTTCGCGGTTTTTGGAACATTTTTCGACCATTTTCTTAACCTCAAACCCATGGCATGCAAGCGTCCAACCATTTTCCAAAGTTTCATCACAATCGGATGAAACTTTTAGGCAGGCATACGGGACAGACAGACCAGACACCAGCACAAATCGACGACAAAAAAAAAACCGATGGAACTTGGTTAGATAGTTGCGTTGAACGAATGTGAAGTGAAATCATGAATGATATTTTTGGGGATTTTGATGGATGAAAAAGAAGGGAAAAATTTAAACTGTCATTTGAAATCAAAACGTTAGCTTTCACCCATACCAAATTAACCTAAAAATTAAATAAAAAAAATTTTTTTAGTAAAATTAACTAAAATTTAAAAGGTAATAAAATAATTTGAGATGATTTTTGATGTATGCTGGTGCGGACAAGGTCATTAATCTCTATAAATATAAAAAGTAGCCTAAACGGTAAGAAGATAGCTGAAATTTGGACAGGAGTTTCTGTTAGTGGTGAAAGTGCGTACTAAGACGGGGTTTTGGAAAATTCCACCCGGAAAAGTCGGAAAAGCGTCGGAAAAGTTTGTATGGGAAAAATGTTATTTTTCATCCGATTGACTTGAAACTTGGTTTGTAAGCAAAGTACGCGAAATAATTCGACACGTGTTTTCCCGATTTTGGAAAATCCGCCCACGAGGAAAATGGCCGGAAATTTAAAAATATTTTCATCCGATTCACAGTGGGCGAAACGGCCATTCTAGCGCGTCGAAATTCAATTTTTCAAGTTTGAAAAAGCGTTAATTTTATATTATATATTGATTACCGATACTTTGACTAGCTTATAAAAGTTTATCGCAAAGCATTCCGATATATAGCTGAACAGCTGTGAGCTATCAAACACAACATATGTTTTGGCAAGTGCTTTTTAATTAATTCCCGCATTTTTTGAGTTTTTTTTAATTTAGCTGTGAAATATAAAGTTCTCGTTGTTTTACATAAAAGCTTGGTTATATATTCATATAAAGGTATGTATTAAGCAAAAAATCAATGCAGGTGACCCGTCCATATATGTATTACTTGAAAGACGTAGTGAAAGTAACTTGTATTAACAACCTGCCCTTAGTAGCCAACACCTGTCTTTCGTGGAGCAAAACTAAAAATGTTCACAAATGTTCAAGTCGCCGTTAACATTTTTTGTCAGTGTGAGTCCTTGTTGTTTAAAATTTTCAAAGATCACCTGCTAATATGTGCTACCCTTGCATTTGTTGGACTTTTTAGAAGCAATGTCTATATCAAAACGGAAGCTGTTTTCAGTATGGCACAACGAGGACATCCCCACAAAGAAGTTTTTGGCTTTGGAGAACTATGTTTTCGATACAGTATTAGAGAAAGAAACCTGTAGTGAGGAAGAACGTATCGAAATTGGCAAAAAATTGCGAAGTTTTACTAATAGGCTTGTAATAAATTTTGATTCATGGTGCAGATATCATTAGCCATTTCCCAATTGAAATGATGTCGGAGGAAGCACTTGAAGCCAGAAACAAGGATTATCGAAATATCCGCGAGCACCACACAAGAAAGTCCACTAGAAAAAATACAATGGAAGGAGTTTTTAACGCACTTCTAGTTTCTTCCGATCCTTTTATAACATCACTTTCCCAGAGTGCTTTAATGTTCTCTGCAAAAAATATTTGGCTTGATCTGGATGTTGTAAGCTTACTTGTCAATAAACGGCTGGAAACTGATTTGTGCAACAACGATTTGGAGAATTCTGACAGTTCGGATTACGAATAGTTTCTGTTATATGAAAGCTATATTATATAAAACTTAGGCAATCTTTTTGAAGTTTTGTAAAAAAAAATTTTTTTTTAATTTTTTAAAAAAAAAAATTTTAAAAATTTTTTGTTAAAAACTTTTTTTATTTTTTTTATTTCTTTTATTCCAACCTTAAAAAAATTGTGAAATCTTTTTGAATTAAAAAAAAAAATTTTTTTTGTTTTTTAATTTTAAAAATAAAAAAATAATTATTTAAAACTTTTTTTACTTATTTTTATTCCTTTTATTTCTACCTTTAAGAGAAAAAAAAAGATTGCGATTATCTCATTTACTTTGGAAGATATTAATTTCGACGCGCTAGAATGGCCGTTTCGCCCACTGTGCTCATTTTTCATCCGATTGGCTTTAAACTCGGTTTGTTAGGGCGGAATAAGAAATAATTTGAAATGTGATTTTTCAATGTCGGAAAATCCGCACCCAGGCGTGAAAATGCGCTGAAAAGTCTGCATGAAAATAACTATTTTTTGTCCGATTGACTTGAAACTCGGTTTGTAAGGTCAAAATGAGAATTCAGTTGTGTTTTCATTTTCCGATATTGGAAATAAGGCCGAGATGCCCACTGGGAAGTGAATGGGATGTGGGGAGTGGTAGATGTGTGGGTGGAAGTGGCTGGAATTGGGAGGGAAGTGGGTGGGAAGTGGGATGTGGGTGGGATGTGGGATGTTAGGTGGGTGGGAAGTGGGTGGGATGTGGGTGGGATGTGGGTGGGAAGTGGGTGGGATGTGGGTGGTATGTGGGAAGTGGGTGGGATGTGGGTGGGATGTGGGTGGGAAGTGGGTGGGTTGATTGGGTGGAGAGTGGGTGGGATGTGGGAGGGATGGGGCTGGGAGTTGTGGGGGGAACCCATCAGCAAAGTTCGATTTCTGGGTTCTATACTGTTGAAGGCGCAGCGAAGCGCGTCGGGTTATTTGCTAGTTTTTATATATTTAGATGAATTAAAAGGTAATTTCAATGAAGTATCGAAAATAGCAATCGATAAATTTTATCGGCGAGAAATTCAAACTATGAAAATAAGAACATGTAATCTGCGATGAAATAATATGAGAAATATCTACTTTGATTTTTTAAAATTTTAAGATGTTTTTATGTAGGAAACATAGAAACTGGTTTTAACCATATGGAAAAGCAGTCGGATATCGTAGCAAAGAAGTTAAAAGTGGATAGGGTTATTTCTTAAAATATCCAAAGCAATCAATGCAACCCAAGTTTAGCAAACTCCTGAATCCGCTCCATTCACCTGAACCGAAAAAGATTCGGGTTCAAAACCCTACTTATTTTTAGGAGGTTTAAATATTCAAAATGTTAGTTCTTATTAAAGGGGCGGGGCAGAGTCCCTCTCCAACGCTTTGTCATATAAAAAGAAAATCCGTCTAAACACTTTTCTTTCAATGTAAAGCATATTTTTATAACGAACCAGAGTTCTTTACGTTTTAAAACATCATTCAACCCACAGTGCTTATGCATTCAGGCCGAACCCCATGCAGCATTTTGCATATGAGAAACCTTTTTCGCTATTCCAGCAACAGACACAAAAGTTTTTGGTTGAGGGCAACACATGTTCCATAGTTTTCCCTGTGCCAGCTGCCAAGACCTTTAGCTTGCGATGGCTTTTAATAAATCGATTTAAATTTCTGATCATATTTTCATCTCTGGAGAAATTTAATAGTTTTTAGCAATAACATTTTATGCGCAGGCATACCCAGGACGACGCAACTCGACGCAACTCTCCAGAACTCCAAAAAAGGCAGCGCCAAAACTATCCAACTAAAATAATAACAGGCAACAAACTTGCCAAGCTCTTGGGGAGGGGGGATGGGTGGGGGCAACGAAGTCCAAACAAAGAAACTGCAAAGTTTACGGGTCACACACAACGGTGCATGCTCCCAGGACTCGAGCGTCTATGCACCTTCCTGTGCTTGGGCAATAAAATTACTTTAGCCCATAAGTATGCTACAATTTTTGGTCGCAAGTGCGGCAAATAGTTGGCCACCCCCACTTTAAACGCACACACACACACACACATTTACATACATCATAATTAATGCAAAGCTGGCAAATGTATGCAACACCTGCGGTTTTGTTTAAAATGACCACAAAAAGGACTATCAAGTGCTACCTCCCGGTTGGTGGCAAAATTATTTTGCCAAGTCGCTGACATTTTATGTTTATTTAATTGCCGCCTAGAAGTAGGCAATCAAATTTCAATTTCATTTCAATACGCTTCGCTTTTCAATTACAGTGACCCGAGGCCGGACAGAAATTGGATTTCAATTTAGTGGCATATTTTTGCGGTCAACTGCACAAGGGTGCGTCTGTGTGGCCGGGGGGGACTAAACTTCAAATTGCAACTGTCGTTACCGTTGACAAGATGACGATACAAATTTTTGTGTGGTAAACTTTATATCTGTTTCTGTTTATGTCGCATCATGCGGTTCAGTTGGTAGCTATAATTAACGAGTTCCAATTGCCAATTGTTTTTGCTGATCCTCTAAGTGGTCGGCTTTAGCCCGTTTCTTTATTTTGTTTTTGTGGTTTTGTGGTGTGTCTGACATGCAAATGAGTTGCTTGTTTTGAGGCATTGAGCTGTTGACCTCTACATGTTAATTATGTTGTAGATTGCCACAAGGAAATTATGTATAATTAAGTTCAGTTGTGGATTTTTAATGCGCAGTACAATTTTGAAACAGGACCAGAAAAATTTCCCAAAAATTGCATCAAAAAAAGTTCGCTTTCTACCCACCTTGAAGGTCAAGTCCTTAAAGACTGCTCAATATAAATGCGAAGGTCACCACAAGAAACTGTGGCGACAACATTAGCATTAATATGATGCTTGGGCCACTTGATAAACTCAATTAGATTCATTAGGCGAAAATTGCGCAAGTGTCCAATCTAACTTTGACCATCTTTGACCATTCCACACACACACAGGGACACAGCTGCGCGAGCACAGACACAGTCCCCAGTTTGGGTCAGCGGAAATAATAAATGTTTGGGCACATTAAATAAATGATTATTACAAAGGGGAGAGAACATGTATGACTTCTTTTGGGTACAGAGATGAGAAATAAAAGCGCAGCAAAAATGTACTTTTATTTGCACAGGACACAAACTCCTGGGCTATCACAGCTCGCCCAGGCGTCATTGGCGCAAAATGGGGAAATAAAAATTATCAACGTGCGAAAATAAAACTCGCTTCATATGAGCAAAAGTTATGATTGCCTCAGAGAGGGGGGGGCAGTCTATAAAAACTGATTATGCCAGTTGATTAGATGATTTTTCTGTTCCGGTTTTTATGCTTCGCAGACATTCGCATAAAGTTGCTACATTTTATATTTGTTTATTGTCCAAATCGCAGGATTTATGATCTGTCACATAAATATATCAAACGTTTTCGTTTCATCTCATCCACCCTTGTGTTGTTGGCATAATTAAAATAATCATAATTTTCATGGAAAACTTAAGACCTTGTAATTATAATTGTCAGTTTTTCCAACCCCAAGTAGATGGCGAAGGGTGCTCATTAAACATAATTTTTGTGTAAACAAAAGCGAACGAAACATGAGAACAAAATCGATGCTGATGCTGGGTTTCGCTGAGGTGGTTGGGGAAGGCGGCAGAAATTGTAATTATGTGAGTGGAATTGCGATGATGTCTTCGAAAGGCTCAATAAGTGGGTTACAGCCTACATAAAACAGTCAATTGCCAAACTCTTGAAGCACCACTTCTGAAGAAATATTAATAAATTATCAAAAACACGGGCACTTCGCAAAAGAGTAAGCGGTACCAAGTACGAAAGGATTGACCAGCTAGGATCAGCTTGAGCTCAACGTTTGCTTTATTCAAGAACACTTGAAATTGATTATGTATTGTTATTACAACTCAACTTGATCCCACAATCGGAATCAACCAAGAAGGTCCGATCTTGGTTTAAGTTCGTTTTTTACTCGATTTTTGACTTGAGGACTAGATTGTAATACAAAATATAAAGATGTTTTCATTTGGAAGCGTTTAGATAAAAATAAAAAAAAACTTAAATTTTGTGGGTATTTTCGCATTTGGCAACCTTTCGTTGGGAGTGCCCGAAAGTACCCCCTTTTCAACATGGCTTATTGTTTTCTTTATATTGCACTATAGCTATAGGTGTTTGCTTTCGCGCGATATTTCTTTGCTTTTCAGTAAATCGATTCCCCAATGGGGGTTAAAAAATAATTTAAAAGAAGACCATAGGAAATCAAAGATGAACAGATGCAAAAATAAAAAAACTATAAGAGAGGAATACTAATTCTACCTTCCTCTCAAACATTGTACAAAATTTCCTCCGATAGATCGCAATTTATAGAAATTTTCATGCAAAAAAATCTCAGGGTACATGGTTGGTACATATACGATTTCTTTTTAAATGAAGTCTGGAAAAAATTTAGGTTTTTACAAAAGTAAGGATACGCTATTCATCCGATGTAAAAAAAAAAAAAATTAACAAATAAATAAATTTTGACAATATACAAAAAAGCAAAATCCTTTCGTCACAGTTTTTACATAGATGGAAAACCTATCTAACAGCACATGAGGATAAAGAGCAAAGCCAAGGTGTTTCCAATTATATGAAATACTTTGACGAAGAAAATTTCTGTCGTTCTGCGTTCGGGGTTTTAACAATAAAATTTAATTTCCATTCCGATTTTCCAAGCACAGGTCCCACAGGCGAAAGATTTTCCCAATTATGATGAAGCTTGGCTAAATAGCCATGATTGTATGACTTAAATCTAAAACTATTGTTTCACACTTAAATAAGTTGATCAAATATGGCCAAGAAGTACCCATATTTTGCCTATTTAAGCAAAACTTTTTATAAAAATATGGCGCAATTTATTTTCCCCAATTTAACCTGAAAATTTTTATCAAAGACGAAAGCGTTTGGATTTCAGTGAACGAAACAACGGACAAACAAGGCCGATATGTCGCGAATTGGATTATAGGAATATTGAGCGAAAAAGAATCTTCATGCTCATTTTTATTATCGTGTAAGCAGTTGGAAGAAGTAAATAATGCAACTGTTTCTCTATTTGTGAACGACAGCATTCGTTCACTGTGGCCACACGGGAATGAATCTAAAATATTGTTGCTCTTAACGGATGCTGCGGCTTATATGATTAAAGCTGGCAAAAATTTAAAAGTTTTTTATCCGAATCTAATACACATAACTTGTTTAGCACACGGTTGAAATTTAATTGCTGAAAAAAGTCGTTTCCAGTCGCTAACTTTTTCATATCTTGTGTAAAAAGTTTTCCTGAAAGCTACAAGCAAATACTCAATAAGGAGTTACCACCAGAACCGATTATAACCAGATGGGGTACATGGTTGAAAACGGCATCATTTTATGCAGATAACATGGAGGAAATAACTGAGGTAAGATAGTGTTTATCAACAAACAACATTTTGAAATTTTGAAAGATTTTGGACACTTCATTTTAATTTGTTTGCATTTACTGTTTTTTTAATTTTAAATTTGCATTTTAGGTTCTTGAAACACTGAACCCAGAACACGCAGAATCAATAAAGCTGGCAAAAAGAGCTGATATAAAATCCGCAACTAAATTCGGATTTTATATATATAAAATCGAATTTCGAGAGAGTGGCCGAAATCATAACTTCCTTGGAAGCTCCATTGGCAAAGTCAATGAATTTTATGGAAGCTGAAAATATTGTCTATAACATTACTGGGGATTTCGGAAAGGATTTAAAAGAGAAATTTGAAGTCATTTTGAAAAGAAATCAGATTTTCAAATCATTTCAAAATTAATAATATTTAAAATATTTTTCGTCACAAATGAAAATATCATTAAATATAAATTTGCGCCAATTACTTCCTTGACGTTGAGCGAAGCTTCTCCACTTACAAGATGGTTTTTGGAGAGAAACGCAAAGCCTCTCAACTAATAATTTAGAGAAAATTATGATTGTTTATTTAATTCCAATTATATTAAACAATTATTAAAACCTATAAAATCTTTAAGTATAATTTGCTCTTCTTTAATATCTGGCAATAATTAATAAAATTTCAATATATATATCACCGTTTGAATGGTTTTATATTATTTTTTTATGTTTAACACAGAAAATTTTAGCATACTTTGCATATGTTTGCATATATTTAGCATATATTGCATATGGAATTTGGCGTATATTGTGCATAATGCATTATATGTAAATATGCAAGAAAATTTATAATATGCCTATTGTTTTCTGGTTTTTTATAATGAAACGAACTTTAGTGTTATCAGAATTTACCTATCTTAATCCTTAAAAAATATGCAAATATGCAAAACGGAGGTCTAACCACTCAGTCTTCCCCCGCACTTCAAACATTTTTAAGACTGTAAAAAAGCATTTGAGCTGAAACTAAATTTTAAAATTTTGATTTAAAGTTAAAAGGCCTGCTCCCGTTTTCGATTTCGATCAAATCACTTCAAAAACGGACTGTGTTATTCCAGTGTTAGGATAATATCTCAAAATAAATATAACTTCATAATCCCAATTACCTTCAGTCGATCATCTGTATGGCAAAAAGATTCAACCGAATTCTTTAATAGTTTCTAAGAAATCACAACTCTTAACGATTCCGATTATTCGGATATGGGAACAGTCCTGAAAGATTTAAAAATAAACCATGGCTCACCGCCGAAACTTTTCATTTCATGTTAATTCTCAATAGTGCGAGGTCCATGAAAGGATTTTTTTGAGCTAAGGGGACTTATATTAGGCAATTACTTTATATTCTTACAGTAAGTCGGTCAAATATTTATTTTTCATTATTTTTTGACATTTGACGAAAAAGCTCATATGTACATACTTTGTATTATACAAAACCTGCGTATTTCAAAAATTCTTTAAAAAAGAAATCATAGATCCGAATCAATTTGAAACATGTGTCTCAAATTGAAACTGAAACTAGTATCATTTTTTTGTATCAATGTAAGCCTAGAAAGTATTACATTGAAACTTAGAATATTATTTTGATGCGCAGAAGTATCAATTTGAAACTAATCAACTTTTTTTAAGTTCGAAAATTCGAAGAATGTATGAATTGTACAAGAAAACATGCCGAATGTGGCAGCTGGCGATGCTTGACATGTCACATTTAGTGTTTTAATTTATTTGCAAACAATTCAATATGTAGTTAAAAGTAAAAGCTACGGAGGACCCTTACCCAGACGACGTGATGAAGATATATAAACGGATTTCAAATGGAGCACACTTACAAGGTAAGCTTAAGCAGCTAAGTATAAATGTTGTTCTGGTTCTTTTTTTGCCAACATATGTAAATAACAAATGTAACTATTCAGGCAGGACACATAACAAGACACAATGCTGCTGTTGCTGTTTCAGCGCTTTGCAAGATAACGAACAATGCGAGAGGTTCGAAATGAAGAAAGCTGCAGAACTGGCTTTTTTTAGCGTTTTTCGCGTTTTTCACTCAAGGTCTCTAAAGGCGTAAACCCCCACATACGGCTGGGTTCCTCATGAAGAGAGCGCGAAAACGTGACTGTGTCTCTCTCTAACACACAGTGATATATGACTTCGGAAAGCTTTCGGTGAGGATTGCGGAGTATGTACGTGCCCCAGGGGCTTTGGCTGAGGGACTCTGATGTACGGGTTCCAGCAAGAGGCAAACCCATATAGTGACTTCTGATTATACAACATTCGCGTGCACACGAGGCATGCAGTGAGAGACCAATGTTTCTCTATAGTGAAGTGTCCACACTTGACGAATTTAATTTATTAGTGTAAATAAAATAAATTATAAGAGTTTAAGATAAAAATAAAGTGTTTTAAAATGTTATGTACTAAGTTTGTAAAGAACTGAATTTATATTACAAACTTGATAAGAAATAATTTTAAGTTGATAAAAGCTAGTTTCAAAATGATACTAAAAGTTTGATAATTGAAGTGTCAAATTAATAAGACCTAGTGTCAAATTGATACTAAAAATTTAATACCAAAAAGTGTCAACCGGATACTCGTTAGTATCAAATTGAAATCCTCGAAAGATCATGTTAATACTTTCGAAGATATCAATGTGATACTTGGAGTATTAGAGAGAATTCGATACTCAATAGTTTCAAATTGATGTCTAAATTGTGTCACTTTGATGACAACTTTTTTTGAGTCCGTCAATCAATTTTCACTTTTCATCGATATTTCATTATTCAGAATATGAGAAAAAATTGTTTATTTTTTCATAAAATAAAGAATAATTGCTTAAAATCACAAATTTCAAACTTTTGAATGGGTGGCTCACAACCCTCCACAAATTATCGAAATGTCAAAATAACACTTTTTTTCAATGTGAAATGATAATAACCCCAAAAATTTATTTTTAAAACTAAAATACAAAATTTACAGAACGGAACATCTTTAAACTAAAATACAAAATTTACGGCACAGAAAAATATTGATTTTTGGCGAAGTTATGTTCGAAAAACAAAACTATGATCACAACCCCCCATTCTCCCCTATATATTCCACGATACAACTAACATGTATGGACTCAGCCTTTATTGAGTACTGACAGCTGTTCCTGAAATCGAGAGAGAGAAAGAGAATAAAATAAAAATCAAAGGACCCTCTAATTTACAAACATATAGTATACAGGGTTGCCCATATTCGACGGACCCATGTTTTTTTTTTTAAAAATCAAAGAAAACAAGTGAGAAAGTCGGTCAAGCCCGACTATAATATACTCTGTACCTCTCTCTCTCTCTCTCTCTCTAAGATTGTGCGGCGTTGGTTGTGAAAGGGTGGGTGGTGGGTGGCGGGGGTGGCGGGGAGTGATATACTTATTTGCTCATAACTCGAGAACCGCTCATCCGATCTTTATCATTTCTTCGGCAAATCGATACATTTTGCTAATGACTAACTAACTCTAGAAGGTACAAATCATCTATCTACAAAACTGTGGGAGATATAACGTTTTTTCCAAATTGCGGGGGCGGGAGGGGGCGTGGCAAAAATTAAAAATAAACTTGATCTGCCTGCAAGTATAAGAAGCATTTGTCCCATACATGTCAAACCTCTATCTCTTACCATCTCTGAGATCTGTTTGTTCATACGGACGGACAGACGGACGGACAGACGGACATGGCTATATCGACTCGGCTGTTGATGCTGATCAAGAATATATATACTTTATAGGGTCGGAAATGATTCCTTCTCCCTGTTACATACTTTTGCACAAACTTCGGTACAGAGTATAAAAATAAAAATTTGGCGGTTGGCAATCTTAATCATTTAATTTGTTCCAAATAGATTTGTTTACATCAATTTTTGAAATGATATCTCTCAAATGGCCGCCTCTGGCGTTGATGGCGTATTGTGCCCTTTTTGCAGCATTTTCCATCGATTTCGCCAACATTTCGGCCGGAATAGCGGCTATTTCTTCACGAATGTTGTCCTTGAGCTCTTCTACGGTCCTTGGCTTGTTAACGTAAACCTTTGACTTCAAATATCCCCACAAGAAGAAGTCAGGCGGCGTCAAATCGGGCGAACGCGGTGGCCAGTCCAAATCACCACTTTTCGACATCAAACAGCCCGGAAACAATTTCTTCAGAAAATCGATTGTTATGCGACTTGTGTGCGGTGGAGCGCCGTCTTGTTGAAACCAGAACTGCCTCATACGCTTTCGACGAATAATTGGCATCACAAAATTGGTCATCATGTCGCGATAACGCTCCTGGTTGATGGTAACAGCATGGCCATTTCATTTTGGAAGAAAAACGGCCCAATGACCGTTTTCGCACTAACGCCGCACCAAACTGTGACTTTTTCGTCATGAAGAGGCACTTCTTGAATCTCCTCAGGATTTTCAGTGGCGTAAATACGGCAATTTTGCTTATTTACGGTCCCATTCAATGAGAAATGGGCACATTTTTTAATTTTTTAAAAGCACTTTGAGTTTTCACAATTGACTTGTTCTGTTGAATGTAAATTTCAACTATTTCAGAGCGCTCGCGTGGCGTGTATTGTTCCATGGTAAAAATCTGCTTGGACTGACGCTTCAAACGCGGTATGTCATTAAGCGATCTGACATCTCTGTCAAAAGTTATGGCGTTGCCAGATGGGTCCGTCGAATATGGGCAACCCTGTATATGCATGAACAAATTTTATTGGTACTTGCTTGGCACTTTTCATAAGAAGCCTGCGATTATTTTTATCGCCTTCTGTTAAGTAAATGTTACTGTCTCTAAAATGCCTTTCGCAAATTTTACTGTATTGTGTAAGTGACCACACTTTTTTAGAAGAAAGATCATCTTTTGGAGCACGTCTTAATATAATGTTTGATTCTTTAAATCAGAGTTCTCCAGCCATAGCCCCTGGGATACGAACATACTCGCCAATTCACACCGAATGCTTGCCGGAGTCATGGTTCACTGTCGGTTGGAGGAATCCTGCTTTACATCAGTGTCCTTCTGTTAATGAACAAGAGGCTCTCTACAGACCGCAGTTTTTATACCCGTTACTCGTAGAGTAAAAAGGGTATACTAAAGTCGTGCAAATGTATGTAACAGGCAGAAGGAATCATTTCCGACCATATAAAGTATATATATTCTTGATCAGCATCAACAGCCGAGTCGATTTAGCCTTGTCCGTCTGTCCGTCCGTCCGTCCGTCCGTCCGTCTGTATGAACACCTAGATCTCAGAGATGGTATGAGATAGAGGTTTGACATGTATGGGACAAATGCTTCTTTTATCTGCACGCAGATCAAGTTTGTTTTAAATTTTGGCCACGCCCCTCCCGCCCCCGCAATTTGGAAAAAAGTTATATCTCCTACAGTTTTAAAGATAGACAATTCGTACCTTCTAGAGATAGTTAGTAAACAAAATGAATCGATTTGCCGAAGAAATGATAAAGATCGGATAAACGGTTCTCAAGTTATAAGCAAAAAAAGTGAACCAAGCCCTCCCCGCTACCACCATAAAAAATGTTGCATACTTTTTGGATGGTCACACTTAGCAACGCGGCAACGCTGTTAAACATGTTTTTTCATGAGTAACGGGTATATCGAAGTCGGTTAGAGCCAACTTTAACTTACGCTCTCGTTTTACTTGCAATTCTGTGCTCACAGTTTATCACAATCAAGAGTTCGGCTCGCTATTGCCTAATAACACGACTGACTTCGGCTCCTGCACTGCTTTACATCGACTTTCGCAACAGTATTGGCTCGACATTTTTATAAACTATAAATAGAATAAAAATCCCGTCGGCAAAGCAAAAAAAAATCGTGCGCACACAACCTTTTCAATCAAATGACAGCAACACACTGAGAGAGCGCCTTACCTGTCATAGTTGTATCATGAACTATTACATAATTCAACAAAGTGAATACATAATTCAAAGATTGCTAGAGGTAAAAACGAGAAGGCCAAGCTAACTTCGTCTTTGCCGAAGTTTTCCTACCCTTGCAAATGTTTTAATACATCAGAGTTTAAGAACGCCAGCATTAAAACAAACAATTTTTCTAAATAAAACCCACTTTTCGACCGATAGTTCCTATGACAGCTATTAGATATAGTCATCCGATTTTGACCAAATCTTTCAAATCTGTGTAAAAGCGCACAATATTAATAGTCCCTGAAGTGAGACACGTTAACATTAAAAACAAAAAACATTTTTCTCATTAAAACCCACTTTCCGACCGATAGTTTCTATAGCAGCTATAAGATATAGGCATCCGATCCGGTCGGTTCCGACATATTAGCAGTGTTCAGTAAAAAGAAGACTCTGTGCAAAGTTTCAACTCGATAGCTTTAAAACTGAGAGACTCGTTTGCGTAGAAACAGACAGACAGACGGACAGACGGACGGACAAAGCTCAATCGACTCAGCTCGTCACCCTGATCAAGAATATATATAGTTTATAAGGTCGGAAATGAATATTTCTATGCGTTGCAAACTTCTGGGCAAAATTATAATACCCTTTGCTAGAATATAAAAAACATTTCTTGTTCCATAAATTGTATGGCGTGTATCGCTGGTAAATTCAAGACATATATTCCTGGGAAACCTTTATTACGTTATTGTTTTTAGACATATAATTTATTTATATATTTAACTTTGATTTACCGTTAAGATGTAACCACTCATCGGATTGGTTTTAAATTTGGATTATAAAGAACTGACGAAGTCATTGGTATAGAAATCTAAATTTTGGCATAACTCGAGTTATGCTGCTATGACTTATTGCGACAGATATGTTAACAACGAAAGCAATTGCTTGCTTTAAAAAATTACTATTATTACATCAGCTTATTCACTGTATTTTATGGAATAATTTGATCCTTAAATAAATGAATATCTACTGATGATATCACCGGTAGGTCTTTTATATATCTGGACAGACAGTGTCCAAGTTAGGCATTTTTAACATTGACGGTCCTAACTATTTTTGAATTGAAAAAGTATTCAACTCCAAATTTATCGATATCTGAGCTGTCTTTGAACCGGTTAACTCTGGTGCGGATCCAGTATTGAACCAGTAAAATGTTTAACTTTCACTATATCTAACTTCAAACTACCAAAATAAAACCCAAATATTCAGTTCAAACTAATTGGGAACCGGTGTTGAACCTGCTACGCTTTAAACATTTATTATTTTACGGTAATTCTAATAAGTTTAGCTTATTTCAGCAATCTTATACCTTAGGTATTTGGAAGTCAACGCCACGTAGAAACTATCAACTCCATGTACCAAAAAATTTATTTAGCTTCCGCAAAAGCAGTTGCAGTTCCCAGTTTGACCACTTTGAGCACATCCAGTTGGAAATATTTGCAAAACACAGAAAACCAATTCGGACAGAAGCCAAAACAACCAACCAACCTCAAACAGATGCAAAAAAGGGCTCAAATATCCGCAGATTGTTGGAATGCAATTTTGGTTGGTGTAAAAGAGGTGGCTACATTTGTACATGTAGATAACCCCGTTTACCGTAAAAGAGCACAAAATTTGCCTGGCATTGACATCAAAAGGGCGACCTTCAGTGAACCCATTCAGGCGTAACCTGACCTAACGAGACATTTTTTTATAAGTACATATACTTTGTCTGATTGGACATGCTGCGTTTTTGACACGTTCCATTTAAGTCTAGACCGAGACCGTATAATCACTTACTAACGAGAGCAAATTTAGCGCAAACTTTGCTCAATTACAAAAATTTGCAGTTAATTCAGTGAACACCTGCAGTGACCTGTGGACCTGTGAAAAAACTCTCTCTTTTGTATCCAGACATACACAGCCGATTACATTAAAAAACTTTTCTGATTAAGTATTCGTTTCGTTGCGTTCGTTTCAAATTTTATTTAAATTTTATTTCTTAGCAAAAAGTTTTAAAGTTTGACAAAAATTTGCATAGTAGTCGCACGCGCAGCTGTTGGTATGGAAAAGGTTTCGGTTACTTTAGACAAACTTGTCAATATTGTTACTCATACTATAGATAAGCCAGTGTCATGTCGATTCTAGGCAAAGCAAACACAGGGCTTGAGCATAATCGCACACGTTGCGTACACATGATGTGGAATATTTATACATGGACTTTTGGTTAAAGTGGCAAACAGGGTGTATTTGGGGTAAAATTATTGAAATTTTTCCAAGAAAATGTTTCTTTGCCTTTTTCAACCATTTTCAGTCGACATTTCTGCGACATTTTCAAAACATATTTCCCTGCATTTTAAGTTGTGCTTTGCAATGAAGTGAAAATGACAGCTTCTCTTAATGCCAAAGAATGTCGAGAGATTCGCTAAAAGCATTGTCAATGACAGCGTAAAGAGAAATGCAGAAAATAACAAAAATAATTAGTAAAAGAAAGCTCTTTGAAAACTGAAACAAAAGCAAAATAGTTTGCCAATTACTTAGATTTTCCCTCTCTTCATAAATATAAATTAGATTCAGCTTTAGTCAACATTTTAAATTTTCCCCTCGTATAGACAACATTTTGTCACATCAAGAGCAACTTTGCATATTTCTGGGCAAAACTTTTAATTTCAGACAACAGCTGGCTAAAAGCCTGGAGTCTTCCCCAATCCCGTCCCCATTCACCACACAGAATAAATGGCTTATACTTTTATTGAAACAATAAAATCAAATGCCATTCATAAGCCAACCCATGAATTTTGAGTAGCAATTTTAGCTATTTTTGGCGTGCAGACAAAAATGAGTTCTTTTTTCTTTTGCTAGGCTCTGAGATGTATGACTATAGAAAAACATTGCCTATATGTGCGTGCGACCAGCGAGGGCTGTCACAAGAGACTCCAAAGAAGAAGTAAACATAGCAAAACAAGTGAAAAAGAACTGAAACAGAAATAGAAAATTATTCAGGCCTTTTCCCGTTTCCGAATCCGATTAATCGGAATTAATGAGTTGTTATTTCCAAGAAATGATTAAAGAATCCCGTAGAATCTTTTTGCAATCCAGAGGATCGATTGAAGGTAATTGGGATTTTGAAGTTAAAAGTCGAATAAATCAGACGGTTGTTGGAAGCGAGAACATTTAACAATTTCGATTCCGCATGATTTGATTGAAATCGAAAACGGGACAAGCCTGATTATCTCTTTTTCCACGTTTATGTTTTTCAGAACCAGTTAAAGAGACCCGGATGCAAAATATCTTTTACCCTTAGTTTTGTAAATTTTCATTTGCTTGCGGGAGAATTTAATTTGTAGATTTGTTAATTTTTTATGTGAGAAATGTTGTTACAAGTCCACGAATCCTCGATACCGAGCCGTCCACTTTAAATGAATACGGAAGCTGTGATTTTTTGCAGGGGGTGAGTTTTTGAGTGTCTATTTTTAACAACCTTTAGGCCTTTGCCTATTCTCAGATGACATAAATATTATTTTCGTCACAGTGCTATGTATAAATAAGATAGTTCTTCAAAAGCATTCAGTTTGTTAAGTTGTTCAAAAGTGTTTCTATTCACACAGTTTTTGAACCGCCGGTTCAGTTCATAGCATGGTTTTTGGGATTTATCGGTTCGGTTTGGTTCGGTAATTTAACAAACTTCAGGGCGGTTTCTACGTAAAAAAATTGGTTTCGATTCTAATTTGTGCGGGTAAGAGGAAGGACAAATTGAAAATGAGTGCAGCAAAAAAGATTCTGGCCAAAAGCCATTTTTTAGGGCATTTCATGGAAGAGTCAAAAATATCGGATGAGGCAATTACCGACGTTCAATTGAAGGTTTCTGCGCTCATACTGCAGATTGTAGAAAGACATAACGATAGCGGTATAATGTGTTCTTCATTTTTATTAAATAGGTTAGGTTAGGTTAGGTTGCGATGGCTGAGAGCGACAAGACGCTCTCCCACTTTGGGCCCATTGCGATGCCATATTTATTCCCTGTTAACCCTTTTTATTACTGAGGGGGTCCCCGTTACTGAACCACAGTGTGGACAGAATAAATTTTAGTAGAGCTGGGATCTCTATCCCGGATATCTCCGAGAGGTTGAGTAGCAGAGGTTGACCAAGTGTTCTGAGTCTCCTTCTACTCAAGGCGGGGCAATGGCACAAAAGGTGTCGTACCGATTCCTCCTCTTCTTCGTGTCCGCAACTTCGGCAGAAGTCATTGTGAGCGACGCCTAGGTGTGCTGCGTGTCTGCCAATAAGACAGTGACCTGTGAGGGTCCCCACCAGAAGTGATATGTGTTCCCTTCTGTGACGTAAAAGTGTGTTAGTACGTTTTTGATCGAATATTGGCCAAGTAATCCTCGCTACTGCACAGGAAAAAAGGTTTTTCCACCGATTCGTAGCAAGGCAAACTGTTTTAGCTTTAGTGTGAAGCTTGAATGTCGCCATAGGCATACCTATCGTGCTCTTCTCTGAAAGGAGCTCGATGGTGGTTCCTATTCTGGTCAGTTGGTCCGCAGACTCGTTACCTTCTATGTTGTGGTGTCCAGGTTCCCATATTAGGTGTATACTGAAATACCGCGCGATCTCGTTGAGAGATAAGCGGCAGTTAGTAAGAGTTTTTGCATTGTTTGTGTGTGAGTCAAGTGCCTTGAGGGCGGCTTGACTGTCTGAGTATATGTACAGGGTTGCCCATATTCGACGGACCCATCTGGCAGCGCCATAACTTTTGACAGAGATGTCAGATCGCTTAATGACATACCGCGTTTGAAGCGTCAGTCCAAGCAGATTTTTACCATGGAACAATACACGCCACGCGAGCGCTCTGAAATAGTTGAAATTTACATTCAACAGAACAAGTCAATTGTGAAAACTCAACGTGCTTTTAAAAAATTAAAAATTAAGCCCATTTCACATTGAATGGACCGTAAATAAGCAAAATTGCCGTATTTTACGCCACTGAAAATCCTCAGGAGATTCAAGAAGTGCCTCTTCATGACGAAAAAGTCACAGTTTGGTGCGGCGTTAGTGCGAAAACGGTCATTGGGCCGTTTTTCTTCCAAAATGAAAATGGCCATGCTGTTACCATCAACCAGGAGCGTTATCGCGACATGATGACCAATTTTGTGATGCCAATTATTCGTCGAAAGCTTATGAGGCAGTTCTGGTTTCAACAAGACGGCGCTCCACCGCACACAAGTCGCATAACAATCGATTTTCTGAAGAAATTGTTTCCGGGCCGTTTGATGTCGAAAAGTGGTGATTTGGACTGGCCACCGCGTTCGCCCGATTTGACGCCGCCTGACTTCTTCTTGTGGGGGGGATATTTGAAGTCAAAGGTTTACGTTAACAAGCCAAGGACCGTAGAAGAGCTCAAGGACAACATTCGTGAAGAAATAGCCGCTATTCCGGCCGAAATGTTGGCGAAATCGATGGAAAATGCTGCAAAAAGGGCACAATACGCCATCAACGCCAGAGGCGGCCATTTGAGAGATATCATATTCAAAAATTGATGTAAACAAGTCTACTTGGAACAAATTAAATGATTAAGATTGCCAACCGCCAAATTTTTATTTTTTTCTTTGATTTTTAAAAAAACATGGGTCCGTCGAATATGGGCAACCCTGTATACGTTGCCTTCTTGACCGTGAGTGTGCTAAGGTAGGTGTCAGCTTCCTGGATGGCTGCCACTTCCGCTTGGTACACAAAGCAGTGGTCAGGAAGGCGAAACGAGATGTTTAAATTTAGGTTGGGGGAAAAAACGACCCCTCCTACTTTTTCTTTTTCTTCGAGCTTAGAACCATCAGTGTAGATATTAATGGCATTGGCTCTGATGTGAGGGATGTTTTCCCCGGTTCGGCTTGGGATATATATACGACGTGTAAAATTTGTCGAACGTCGTTTGTGGTATGCAGTAGTCTGTATTTAGTGGTATACTCTCTTGGTCGTCGAGTATTGTAGAGTGTCCCGAATTGCCCATATTCCAGACGTCAGATTATCTTAGTCTTAGGGCTGTTGTGATAGCCAGTTGTTTTGCTACTAGATCTAGTGGTAGAAGGTGAAACATAGTATTTAGCGCTTCCGTTGGTGTCGTTCGGAGCCACTAATACATATCTCAGCACTTCCCTGTACTTTGCTGAGGCTGTTCAGGTTCGATTGTTTCCTGAGAGCTGGCCACCATACTAGTGCTCCGTAGAGTAGTATGGGACGTACAACGGCTGTGTATAGCCAATGTACTATGGAAGGAGAAAACCCCCATTTGCGGCCTATGACCCTTTTGCACGAGTAGAGGGCAATGGTTGCCTTCTTTATACGTTCGTTTACGTTTATTAAATAATAATTTATTAAAATAGCACACAAAATATTTCATATGTATAAGTTGATGTTGTTGTGTGTAAGTTCATGGGCTCATTTAACCTCAAGGTTTCTTTGAAAAGTTTACCGATAGAAAAAAGTGAGTTATCGTGTTAATAGCAGCGGCTTAACAGACGCTGTTAAAAGTCTGCGGAGTATCAACTTTTTTACTAGATATTTTTCGCGACCCGTGGAAACCGCCCTTGAAGAAATATATTTTTGATGCATGTTGCCACTGGCTTCGCATTTAAAATCAGTGCGGGCAAACAAAACGAAACGTTTAACGAACCGTTCGTGAAAGCTAAGAACTATTCTATGCTTTGTAGCGTTACTATAGTCAGGGAAAACGAAACCACTAACTTTATATTGCGAAGAGCGCAAACGAAACGATTGGAATATTGTTCCGACATACGCCTTGGAACGTTTCGGAACAAAACGTATACTAAGAAATCGTTTGCGGAATGATCGGCTTTTAGTTCTACATCAGCTGCTGAATGGAAGAAATAAAAAAAAAATAAAAGCAAACGAAAGCAACAAAGCTAAGAGAAACAAAGAGGTAAGCAACAAAAAAAAAAACGAGAAAGGCAAAGCTAACTTCGTCTGTACCGAAGTTTTGTTACACTTGAAATAGCTTGTCACAACGGTTAGCGACTTCGACCAAACTTCACAAATCAGCTTAAAAACATTACATTTTACCCATGACCGTGTTTGAGAGCACTAATATTGAGAACTAACCAGTTTTTCTCACTAAAACCTATTTTTCGAACGAACATTTGTATGGCAGCTACAAGAAGTAGTCATCCAATCCGGTCGGTTCCGACATATTAGCAGTGTGCAGTAAAAAGAAGACTCTGTGCAAAGTTTCAGCTCGATAGCTCCAAAACTGAGGGACTAGTTCGCGTAGAAACAGACAGACGGACAGACGGACGGACGGACAGACGGACAGACGGACGGACAAAGCTTAATCGACTCAGCTCGTCATGCTGATCAAGAATATATATACTTTATGTGGTCGGAGATGATTCCTTCTATGCGTTGCAAACACTTTTCAAGTCGTATAAAAAAACTTCTAAGTGTATACAAATTGAGCAGCAAACGATTCCGAACAACGCTCTCGTTGCATATCGTTCCGATTCCCTTTGTCCGCAGATGAGCGCAATTGCTTTACGTTTAGTTTGCTCTCACGAACCTCCAACAGAACTAATTTTTTTACTGTTACATTTTCCTCGGGTTTTGTTAGTATTTCGCTCTGTGCAAAGAAAGAAACGAAACGATTCAGAAACGTTTCGTTTCGTTAGTTTGCCCGCTCTGTTTAAAATTATCAGATATATACAAACCTAAGGGGTACAGAGTATGTTATTATTGGGCCTGACCGACTTTCTCTCTTGTTATTTATTTGAATGATCCGAATTATATCTTAGCCATATTTTTCGTGACCAGTTGGGCACACACTTGCTATCGACCAAATAATGTGCTGCGATTTTGCTCAGTATGTTAAATCAATTGGTAACTCGATACCTAGTTGAAATGAACCGAACCGAACCATTTTATTTTTCGGTTTTCGGTTTGGTTCAGCATTTTTTAAAACACACCGGTTCGGTTCACGAGCGCAAAAAACGGTTTGGTTAAAAACAGGTTCGGTTGAGAATTTGGTAAAGCTTATTAAAACATTCACCCAATCAAGCCTTATTTGTTCGCATTGCTGTCGCTATAGGTGCCCCTTCTCATCCAATCCGATATAGCCAGAAAAAGCGTTTCGTTGAGTTTTTTCGTGTTTTGTTTTTATCTAATTGAAATTTTCAGAATAGTTCTGTTTTAAGGCTTAAAACAAGCCACACATTGATTTAAGTCTATATTTAAAAGTCTGCTTATGATTGGATCCTGAGGACCTTGAAACAGTACTCTATAGACTACCCTGCTTTCTTACCCGGCTTAAGAAGCCATGCTTCCCTGCAGTTCTACGCCACAGTAGTGAATTGATCAGTGCTAAATTCAGACCTGATACGTAGGATTTGCTGAAGATCATGACTCTTTTAATACTGTCTTCAGTTCCACCATTGAAACTCACATATGAAATACATGGCTCAAAGAAGCGAAGGTCATGAAGTAATAGGCCCTGCCTGTGTTAAATTCATGACTAAGAAACATGTAAATTCAACCATGTTTTTAACATTAGCCCTTCGAATTCAGCTCTGATTGAAAACTAAGCCGTAGTGAGAATTCTAAAAGAATATTATAATTTTGACAAGATGAAAAATTAATTAAAAATCAAAATTGGTTAATATATTACAATTTACCTTGAACAATTTACCTTAATTCGTTTGAAAATATTTTACCTCAGAGTGCATGGGCTAAATTCCGAAGTTTAAAAAAGCATACTTTTCGGCTGACTTTTTCAAGGTACATGCTCGATTTCAAATGGGAATAAATGGGCAAAAGCACATACCTCCAGCTGTAGTACATTACTCAACGAAAATAATAAGCAATATTCCAAGAAATTCAAAAAAGGTACTTTTGGGCACTCTTAACGCAAAATTGACAAATGTAAAAACATACCACAAAATTTTAGATTTTTTCCTTTCCTTCCAATTCGGTTTTCGTATAAACGCTTGTACGTTCTAAGTTAACAAGGTTATATGGAAAGCGACACTCAGATCTACGGTTACTAGATCCGGTTTCATTAAAAGCGGAATTGCTTAAGCAGTTGAAACCGACAGCTCAATGCCAAGTGATTTCAATTCGCAGAAAAAGGAAGTCTTGATCCAGTAACCATAGAATTCCTTGCTACCTTCCATGTAAATTTATAAAAGTAAACTGGCCAATTCAAACGTAAACCGAAGTGGAATTGAGAACAGACCTGTCTAGTCCGAAGTCGGAAAAAGAAATTAAATTGAGGCAGCTGTTGCTTTCCCAATTTTGACTATTATTTGATTATTTTCTGCAACAATTTTAGGAAAAATCAACTTTGAACGGCTGCCATTCATAAACTATTTTGTAAAAAAGGTTCCAACTTTTGCCATCATATAGCTATATGTGTTCAAAATCATTTTCAACAGTCGTTTCATTCAGTTTCCATAAAAACCAAAATTTCGGTGGCCCAGTGTGCGCAGATTTGAATAAGTTACTCAGATCTTAGAGTATGTGGAGAACGGAAAATATTGGTTTGGAATAGGATTGCATTTGGCTCGAAGAAAAATACAATAACACTGCTTTTCATCAAATACTTGTTTATACAGCCCGAAAGGGACAAACCTTGCTTCTCTCAATCTCAAACAGGACCTACAGGTCAATGCCAAATCCGATTGTCTATTTTTGAGAAGCTTTTTCTTGGCTACTTACTTGGAGCAGATAGCTGGTAAAGCTGACCGCTTGTGAACAAATTTTTCAAGAAAGAGTGTTAGGCTAATCACACTTTGTCGCTTGTATTGACATATCTTTCCAAACTTTCGTGCCCTCCCTCTGTTGATAATTCGCTTAACGGCATTTTTGGCTTTTACTTTGATGTTCTCCACTCAGCAGGCGGTTAGCCCCATTACATATCATCGTTCCCCACCACCTCCCCTCCAGTGAAATGTCGTAATAAGCAAGCACTTACGTGTTGGGTATGTTGCGCATGGAGCGATGCCGAAAGAATATAATGACCAGCGTGCCATTACCCAGCACGCCCACAATGAAGATGAGCGTATACACAACGCTGATAATGTATGTCTCTGGGCGATCCAGGACGGGTATATACGAGGCATATTCACTGGCGTTAGAGGGAGGCTGCTGTCCCGCGGTTGTTGTCATCGAAGATCCCTCCAAGATGCTGGCATTGGCATCCGACGAGGGGGCGGATATAGAGGCAACCCCTGCTCCGTTGGTGTCTAGGGGGGCATATGCCAGGCTGGCGGCCAATGCTTGGCTCATGCCGTTGAGAGCGGCGTACATGGCTCTGTGTGCGAAATGCGTGCGTTTTTATGGACTCTCCCCCACTTCCGTATCCGATTCCGTGCGCTTGCTGCCGCCTGTTTTGTACAAAGTTTTGCAGTTTTTTTTTTCTTCTCGTCTCGTCTATATTGTTTTTTGTGCTGGTTTTATGGCCAGGAGGAGCTGGCTGTGGTTGTTGTAGTTGCTGTTGCTGCCACAGTTGCGTGTTTTATTTGGCACATTTTGTTTCTGCCGTGACCACTATTTTCGGCCACTTCGTACTGTTGCGCCAGTTGTTGCCAGCCTGGAAGAGATGGTTGAATAAATTGGCTTTAAATTTAATTTTATATTAATACAAATTTGTGGCTTATCTACGCATTCAATTG
The DNA here is from genome assembly GCA_018904235.1 of Lordiphosa stackelbergi. Classification (NCBI taxonomy): domain Eukaryota; kingdom Metazoa; phylum Arthropoda; class Insecta; order Diptera; family Drosophilidae; genus Lordiphosa; species Lordiphosa stackelbergi. Next base: position 69,143 of record JAEIFU010000829.1, on the reverse strand, counting down.
CGAAGCGCAGAAATATCAAGTATACGCCATGTGAGCATAGAAGGGATATGCCAATTCACTTGGCAATAATATTAATCACATAGTTTGTTTTTAAATTTAATGGTTTTTTTTTTTTTCTCAGTCAAAAGTTATGAACAATTTTGGGAATTTAATTTTGTACAAGCTGTGAAACCCTTCCCATGCTCAGCACTTCGGACTCTGCTTTCAATTATTTCTATGTTGTTTTCCCTTTCAGTGATTATCTCACACATTCTTCCGCATCTTCCTGCCCTTTCGCTTCCCCTTCAAACAAAAATCATTGGGGTAGAAAAACACAACATACTCGTACTTTCAAATTGCAATCACAAACATTTATCCCCAAGTCTTCGTCTCAGTTTATCTCTTGGCTTGACTTGATGGGGTTCTGCTCAGCAGTTGGATGTGCCTTATTTCGTTTCAGTTTCAATTTGATATTAGATTCTGTTCTTTAGCCATTGATTTCTGGTGTTATTTACTTTTATTATTCTTTTTCTGTGGTTATTTATTCATTGAAGGTCAAACCCAAGCGCAGAATACACTCAGTTATCGTGTGTTTTTTATAGAATTTTGCAATCAGCTTGGCAACTACTCTAAGGCTCAACCAGACATTGGTCAGGTGCTTAAGTGCCTCCAGTCAGGTGGCCCGAAGCTCATCAGTTTACTGAACCAAATGTTGCATTTTGTTTGGCATAAAATCAAATATTTATTGGACAGCTTCTTGAAATTATTCGCCTGGGCAGTGGGTGAAGACTGCACAAGAAGGAGGGACAGATGAGTGAAAGAGAGAGAGAAGGAAAAAGTACTCCGAATATTGCACAAATTCTAAAGAAAAAGGCATAATCTAATTTGTTTAGGTGAAAGAGTTTTTGAAGAGATGTGACAATAGATTGAACTGGAATGCTGAAATTTGTAGAGAGAACATTTTAGCTGATGGTTTTGCAAAAGGTTTGTGAAACATGCTTTTATTTCAGGGAAAAGCAAGTTTTCACTCATTTTTTTAGCTGACTGATTAAAATCGATACGACAATGCGTCAGTACATTTTCTCTTCAGCTCCTGTCCTGCTCATCAAGGAAAACTAGGGCACACTTACTTTAAGGGTCTGATTTAGAGAAGGGAGCGAGAGTTGCTGAATTAAAATACTTTCCTAGGAAAATATTTTAAAATGCTCGAAGCTCTGTTATTTCTAAGTAGTTTGAATCGTTCAAGATTTGGGTCTTATTCATATCTGAATAGAGTTAATAACGTTCCATTAAAAAGTAAAGCAAAATTGTGTTAAAGTATGCTATAGAAAATGTTAGGGCTACTCTATTGACATTTAATGATCGTTCATTTTTGTAGCATTTGTTTATTAAAATTTTTTTTGGGGCTATATTCTTATATTCTATATTCTTCTTTTTATTCATGATTCATAACTGATTCACACTTATATTAACTATTCTAGAAACTCTGAAAAATTTATGAGACATGGTACCCTAATAGTCCTGCTTTTGTTATGTTGAAAGCAGCCTTATATCATGTAAAGTACATGATGTACTTGATACATGAGACATGGTACCCTAGTAATCCTGCTTTTTGTTATGTTTTAAATTTAAAAAGATTGATTGTAGAATGATCACACAATCCAAGCCTACTAGATTATCATGTCTCTTGTATCAGTACATAATAACAGTGTGAAGGCAGCCTTACTCAGAATTTTGTTGCACAGTCACTCTGTTCAGTGCTTACATCGACAGGAAGGGATCAATTTAACAAAAACTTCAATTAAGTGTGAGCAATAAATTTTAATAAATTTCAAAGAGAATCGTCAAGACAAGAGCCAAACGATTAGCCTTGCTTGGTTAGTGTGAAAAGCAGGTACTTTAACTTCAATCGTAAACGGCCTTCGCTCCAGCACGAATCTTTAAACGCTCTTCCAAATAGTGTTGTCGGCCACACAATCGATGCAACACAAATTACTTGAATTCTGAATATGCATACTCAATGAGTAATACTCATATAATATACATAAATCGTGCTTAGAAAAGTGGCTTTTGAAAACGCATCACAATGAGAAAATCTACCATGCTTTTTAATATTTAAACAATTTCACAAACTTTTGCACCAGAGAAGAGAGCAAACTTTTCATATGTATTTTTTGGCAGTGTTTAAAAAGTTGGACAAGTTTTTTTTACTGCTGCTTTAACTTCAAAAAAAAAAAAACAACAATTTTAAAAATAAAACCCACTTTCGACCGATAGTTCCTATGACAGCTATAAGATATAGTCATCCTATTTTGACCAACACTTCCAAATCTTTGTAAAAGCGCATAATAGTAATACTTGCTGAAGAGAGACACGTTTACATTAAAAACAAAAAAAATTTTCTCACAAAGACCCACTTTTCGACCGAGAGTTCCTATGGCAGCTATAAGATATAGTTATCCGATCCGGTCGGTTCCGACATATTGGCAGTGTGCAGTAAAAAGAAGACTCTGTGCAAAGTTTCAGCTCGATAGCTTTAAAACTGAGAGACTAGTTGGCGTAGAAACAGACAGACAGACGGACAGACAGACGGACGGACAAAGCTCAATCGACTCAGCTCGTCACCCTGGTCAAGAATATATATAGTTTATAGGTTCGGAAATAAATATTTCTATGCGTTGCAAACTTCTGGGCAAAATTATAATACCCTTTGCAAGGGTATAATAAAGTTTTGATTGATAAGATAACAATTTTTCGATTTTAATATGGAAGGTCTGCTTATCTGCAGTTTTTTCCAAGTTTAAACAAGATCATAGGATGCTTTTGCACTAACAAGAAAATTAAACTGTAAAATGAAATAGCGACGTATAATCATCTCACATCGAAAGTATAAAAGACATCGATATGAAAATATTACACAATATAGAACACGATACAGCGAATATTTCTGCATCATTAAGTCAAAAATGGTGTTTGTTTTATTCGGGGTGCCACAGAAACCTCTTCCAACCAAATTCCAACCGAATTCCAATTCTTAGGTGCCACAGAAATTTCTATTGGTTGGTTTCAAACCTCTAATGTTTTGTTAAGAGATTTTGCAAAGCTCTTTTCTCACTAGCGCCTTTTGTCGAAGTGGCGCCCTCTACAGCTAGCGGATTAAAGGCTAGCGGATTGAGGGCTGGAAACTAATTCCTCATATTTGGCGCCAACAAATTTTTAAATTTTGCATTATATTGGTGGAGAATGCGACTTAAAATTGAATTATTATTTAAAAATGCATCATAAAACATATAACACAATCAAAAAATTTCAGTTAATCATTAAATTAACCCACATCCAAAAAAGGGAAATTTTTTGGCGAGAGTTTCAGCCCTGTTTTTAGAGATGGAACATCAATTGGAACATCTGGTGCTTCAACTAGATTTTCTAATTCGAAAATGAAATCTCTAGAAGTTCTGTGGCACCAACGAATTTTTCGAGAGATTTACAAACCAACCGTCGGCAAAATCTCTAGAGATTTCTGTGGCACCCCCGATTATGACAGTATTAAAGTGAGGGAGCAATGTTATGGAGATAAAAATGGCACCAAAACCTTTAGCCTGAAACATTTGAACCATCTTTTCGGCAAAAAAATCAAATTCATACAAGATAGAGAACGTAAAATATGTGTTATTCTTTTACAAAATTACTTTAAAAGACAAAAAAGCAAGTTAGATTTACTAGACTTAAACTTAAAAATTGTGGTTCTCAATTTCCCTAATTTTAAGCAAACTTGATCTGGGTATGGTAAACTCATGCAAAAATTGGTGACTGTATCTCTTATAGTCTGTAAGATCGACGCGTTCATACAGACAGACGGACGGATGGACAGACGGACTGACGGCAGTCAGACGGACATGGCTAAATCGACTCGCTTTAAAGCCAAAGCGTTCTTTCTGGGTACTAATTCAATAGCTCAAAAAAGATGTTTGCTCAAATTAGGAACCAAAAATTAAATTTATTAGAAATTTTTGTCAAAATTTTTATACTGATATTTTTATTTTTATTTTTATTTATTTATTTATTTATTATTATTCTTACATCCTAGTGCGACAAAGGATAACCTTATATATTATTGTACTAGTCACTAAAGAGGAAAAACGAACATTGAGGAAAGCTATTAACCTAATTAAATCTAAAATTACATTTTCCTACATCTGCTTTGAGCGAAAAATGTCAAAAATGGCTATACCGATATGTTTAGCAAAATGTTGGGAAAAGATGCGGCTTTTACATATCGCTCACTTTCTTCCAGACTGGCATTACTCAAAAAATAATGTTTTTGACATTATGATGACAAGATGGGAATTTGTCGCAATATTATTTTACAGGTTAATTTTCATGTATTAGCAAGTGCGTCATATCTCAGTTGTCCTGCAGTCGATATTGCGCTAACATACTTCGGCTTTCAGTTAAGACATCATACTTTCAATTTTTTATACGTAAGCATTTTAAATTAATTATATTTTACTAAATTAACTCGAAACTAAAAGAACATCAAACGCGTTTTTCTCAAAATGTATTATTTTGAGTTATGCCAGTATTGACGTAATTGGGTAAGTTTATTGAAAAAATCAATTGTTTTCCAAAATTTTCCTCAAAAGGGCTCCTCGATCTTGAACATTTGAAAAACATTTTAAAGCTCTATCTTAAACCGTATTCAAGTTATTTAAAATGTAAAAAATGCACAATATTACACTTTTAAGTGTAGAACTTATGCAAAAGAGCTTCAAAATAGCTCAAATTTTGGGGTTAAACTTCTCTTATAATGAGCTCCATACGGTCCAATTATTAATCAATTCGGAGAATATAAATTATTTCTTAATATCATTGGCTTCATTAGCTTAATTTTAAGACATTTTCGAATTTTCGGTTGGAAAATGTAGTGGCCCTTACACATATTAAATTCTACCCGTCCTTAGGGATTCAACCAAATTTTGAAGTCGCGCGGAAATTCTAGAATTACTAATTATTCCCTTCCTGTCTTGTGAATGCCGAACAGACAATAGTCTTCTTCAGAAGGTCTATGTAGTGAATTTATGGTCAAGGGACAATTTATTTATAAGAGCGGAACCATACATTTGTTTTATATTACATCTCCAGAATATTCTTTTCTGAGCACTTTTATTATGCGGCAACCAAAACAGGGAAAATTCATTTCTTAAAAAAAGAAAATATTAGAAGCAAACTCAACATTTCTTATTTAAAATCGGAAAAAAATAAAAATATTTCTAACAAAGGTCACAATTCCCGCTGCCCCTGAATTTTTATTTGCAAAAAGTTTAATTAACCTTCAAACAATTTTTTCGAACGAATTTTTAGGAGCCTAGTTTAATAACAAAGACTCGCATATAAGGTAAGGAGACAACTAATTTTAAGAAAACTGCACACGACATGTGTGCCATCACCTATCCGATCTCACCTCTAACAAAAAGGCGGCTGTGTCTGTTGTGCATATGACAGAAAAAAAACACACGCACAATTTTTTGGCTTCTAGCTTTGTAAAACTCTTACTACTATATTGTGATATATACGGTCAACATATTGTTAAAGCTATCGATGTGTTTTGTATGTGCCATTAGATTCAATGCAATTGGATGAGGCCATTCTCAATTTAATTTATTTGTTTTTTTGTGAAAAAACACACACATACAAATACACGCACTCAGCGCGCTCTCACTCTCTCTCGCGTTCTCTGCGAAGCAACTTTTCCACAACATTGCCTGAGCGGAACAACCGTTATGACCCCATACAAACCTTTTAATTGGCCTTTTTCAGTCACTTGGAAGAAACATTTTCCAAATTTTTTCTTAGTGCGCGCCTGCATAACTAAACGAAGGTCTATGCCAAATCTCAAACCTGTAGGATAAGCCGTTTGGGCTGGGCGTTGATAATATGTCACCATATCAGTCGGGCGTACACATTTATATAAGAGATAGAGTCGGAGGTGCTTTCTTCTGGTTGTTACATACATTTGCACAACTTCATGATCCCTTTTACCCATTTTTATACCCGTTACTCGTAGAGTAAAAAGGGTATACTAAAGTCGTGCAAATGTATGTAACAGGCAGAAGGAATCATTTCCGACCATATAAAGTATATATATTCTTGATCAGCATCAACAGCCGAGTCGATTTAGCCTTGTCCGTCTGTCCGTCCGTCCGTCCGTCCGTCCGTCCGTCCGTCCGTCTGTCTGTATGAACACCTAGATCTCAGAGATGGTAAGAGATAGAGGTTTGACATGTATGGGACAAATGCTTCTTTTATCTGCACGCAGATCAAGTTTGTTTCAAATTTTGGCCACGCCCCCTCCTGCCCCCGCAATTTGGAAAATAGTTATATCTCCTACAGTTTTTAAGATAGAGGATTCGTACCTTCTAGAGATAGTTAGTAATTATCAAAATGAATCGATTTGCCGAAGGAATGATAAAGATCGGATGAGCGGTTCTCAAGTTATAAGCAAAAAAGTGAACCAAGCCCTCCCCGCTACCAACCCAAAAAAAATGTTGCATACTTTTTGGATGGTCACACTAAGGTACGCGGGAACACTGTTAAACAAGTTTTTTCATGAGTAACGGGTATATCGAAGTTGTTGGGGGCCGAACCTTAATTAACGCCCTGTTTTAAAATCTGAAAAGTGTATTATAATTTTACTCAGAAGTTTTGAACGCATAGAAGGAATCATCTCCGACCACATAAAGTATATATTCTTGATCAGCATGACGAGCTGAGTCGATTAAACTTTGTCTGTTCGTCCGTCTGCTTCTTCGCGAACTAGTCCCACAGTTTTGAAGCTATCGAGCTGAAATTTTGGACAGAGTCTTTTTATGACTGTACGGGCTGTCGAAACAGCCCAGATCGGAAAACTCCTTCTTGTAGCTGCCATAAAAAATATCGGTCGGAAAATAAGTTTAGTGAGAAAAACTGTTTTATTCTCAATATTATCGCTTTTAAACACGGTCAATGTTAATATTATCCCAAATGTTAAGGTTCGAGGGTTTTAGTTGAAGGTTTTGTTTCGATTTTTTTCGACTAACGTTTTACCCAATTTAAATAGAAAATCAATCAATTTATTAAATATTCAACATAATATTTTGAGTTTCTTCATATGGGAAATGCCGCCAATATGTCTACCAGGACAAAAAAATTAAAAGTGCTTAAAAACACTTTGATTTTAAGAGACATAAATGCACAACATTCTTAAATAAGTCACATTGAAATCTCTGGCTCAGGATTTGCTGTAATCGGCGTTTGAATTGTTGCCTACAAAAACCACTTCTGTTCTTGTCACTTGCGATTCCCTTGGTTATTTGCAATTAATTTGAAAACTTTCTTATTATTCTAAAAAGCGTACGAATTTCAAGTTCGACATCATGGAAATTCCCATATATTTTAAAGGCTTTTTAACCTAAACATGAGTCCATGATGATTGAGAAAATTCGAAGACTATAATACAATAATTTATTGTTTTCATTTTTGAAAGACATTGACGAGCGTCAACATTTCGGAGGTATCCTTCTTTTGTAGCCTATGAAAAATATTGTTTTTGCGAATCATTAAGAAGTAGTGGGTGCCGACTACAACCACTATACCTCTATCCAGAATTTAGGAACAGAACACACAAACTGCTTTCCAATACTTCAAATATTTTAAATTGGAACAAGTTCCAGGTTGCTGGTTCTAGTGTTGGCTACTTCTTGGAACGCGCAGTGGACAACTGTAAGTCTTAATGACAACGTGGGCAATACAGATTTCAATTACAGATTTCGTTGTGCCAAGTGTATATAACAAAATATTGACAAGGTGCAATGCATAAAAATTCTGGCAGCTAGCCAGTGTGTGCGAACTCAGTTTTCCTCTATTTTTGTAAAGTATTATTTTCTGATGTGCCGGAAAATTTGATGTAATTTTTTTAAGCACAGGCCTCAAGATTTCAGCTTGTGTTCACCAATTACCTAGCAAGCAGATCAAACTTACCCAGGCATAATTAAACATTCAGTGAAATCCGACTCAACGACACACGCACACAACCCTCATGCAAGAGCATGTATGTGTGTGCGTAATCCTGCCCCAAAGGCCAACCATGAAAAACCTAGGCCAAGAGGGCCATATGTGAAGTGCCATATTTACTGACCCCAACACAACCAAGGCCAAAGCTAATTGCTTTCAAAGCTGACGGCTGTGTGCTCCCTTTTGGCAGAAAACTGCCATAAAATTGTTGGTTTTAAGTAGCATGTCAATTGTGTGAGAATTAAATCGTTAACATTTGGCAAATGCTCCCTGAACCTGTATAAAATTTTATGATAAATGTTGTTGCTGAGTTCTGGAAGTGATAATAAAATACAAATTTTATATGAGCTACAACAGATAAATCTCTTTTGTGTGAAAGAAATTAATAGGCTTTATTCTTACAAAAATTTCAGGCAGAATTTACACTTTAATCCTGACGTTTAATCCTTCAACTCAATCAAAATATGCCAGCAGCTTCCTAGTCATTACCAACAAAAAACTTGTCAGCGGAATGCCGAAAAGCTTTCTGTATGTCAGTCGCTGATGGAACGAAAAGTTTTTCGTTTTTCATCAGGACAAACTTTTGAATTAGTTTTGGAAATGACGTTACGCGGAACTGGAATTTGAGCCCAAGTGAGCGGCAAGTGCCAAAAGTTAAGGACTCTTCTTACCATTGCCACCATTTTGATATGCCACAGTTTCATTCGACATGCGATTTGGCCACAAAATACCCTAGGGCAAACAACCTAAATACACATAACTCAAGTGACTTCAGCGACTGTCAGAAAATGATTAAACTTAAGCCCCAACTTTCGCCCCGCAGCACTCAGAGCAGCTCTTCCCAGTGTCCGTCATCAAAATAATTGAATTCGTTTTACTGATTTGTTATCAATATTTTTATATTTATAGATGTTTTGTGTTTGTGGCTTCTTTGGGGTGATGGGGGGTGAAATGAGAATGCTTTTTTATCTGTCAATTGTGGTGTTCACAGTTTGTGCAGAAGAAGATGATTGGAATAACTATGTACTATGGCTTAGACATTTGATTTTTTTTGGTACGGCACGAAATGTACACGAATACATTATAAGACAACATGAAAACCGAACGAATCGTGAATCGCACTCTGATGTGGACAGTAAAGATATGATAATAAATATGTGAAATATTTATGGAAGAAATTCCTGAGAGAGCAAATACCAAGCTGATAGCGATAGCTAAAAAGCAGGGAATCAAACCGGAACCAGAACCGGAACCGTATACCGAAAAGAACCTATTAAAACTCAGAACCAAAACCGGAACCGATATATAAAATTTTTTGAATACCGGTATCCGACAACCGATATTCTTGGAACCGAAAAGACCGAAAAGAACCTAAACGTTGTTGTGAGCAACAAAGCTATCACTTAGTTTTGGGGGACTTTTAAGTAATTTGAGTCTGGCTTGGCAAATCTTTTGTATTGTGATATAGAAAAATGCAAAACCAGTCTCTTTAAAAGTGTTGCATCCTATATTCTTCGATCCTCAAGGTTCCAACCCGAAGGTTCGTCCGGGGGTTCAAACCGCTGAAAGAGTGTTAGGTTCGCTTCTCAAACCGGTTCCTTTACTTATCGAACCTATGGTTATGGTTCGAAGCATCTTATTAGTAAGAAAGCTTTCAGCTAACAAAGCAATTAAAAACGTTTATCAATACCCGAGTGGTATCATTCATTACCAGGGCTTGCAAACGTGCTTGGAATTTAAAACGAGAAGGCCAAGCTAACTTCGTCTTCGCCGAAGTTTTTATACCCTTGCAAATGTTTTAATACATCAGAGTTTAAGAACGCCAGCATTAAAACAAACTATTTTTCTAAATAAAACCCACTTTTCGACCGATAGTTCCTATGACAGCTATAGATTATAGTCATCCGATTTTGACCAAAACTTTCAAATCTTTGTAAAGGCGCATAATATTAATAATTGCTGAATTAAGACACGTTAACATTAAAAACAAAAAAAGTTTTTCTCACAAAGACCCACTTTTCGACCGATAGTTCCAATGGCAGCTATAAGATATAGTCATCCGATCCGGTCGGTTCCGACATATTAGCAGTGTGCAGTAAAAAGAAGACTCTGTGCAAAATTTCAGCTCGATAGCTTTAAAACTGAGAGACTAGTTTGCGTAGAAACAGACAGACAGACGGACAGACAGACGGACAGACGGACGGACAAAGCTCAATCGACTCAGCTCGTCACCCTGATCAAGAATGTATATAGTTTATAGGGTCGGAAATGAATATTTCTATGCGTTGCAAACTTCTGGGCAAAATTATAATACCCTTTGCAAGGGTATAATGAAGAGCGTGCCACACCTTCTTTGAAAGGCAATAAACGAATTTAATTTGCCATTTAACAACTTGACTTTAGTTCCTTCTAGAAGTCATAATAGGGGGTGTCACAGAAATCTCTAGAGATTTTGGCCTCGGTTGGTTTGCAAAACGCTTGAAAAATCCGTCGGTGTCCCAGAACTTCAATTGATTTCATTTTCTTATTTGAAAATCGAGTTGGAAGGTTTGTGTCCATGCTAATGGACAAATCTCGAAACAGGGTTGCCCTTTCCCGCAAAAAAATGTCTCATATTCTAGTTTTGAGTTAATTTGAAGTTTAAATGAAATTTTTTGTTTGGTGTTATATGTTTTATGATACATTTTTAAATTATATTTTAAATTTAAGCGAGAGCGTAAGTTAAAGTCGGCTCTAACCGACTTCGATATACCCGTTACTCATGAAAAAACATGTTTAACAGTGTTCCCGCGTTCCTTAGTGGCACCAAAAGTATGCAACATTTTTTTAGGGTGGTAGCGAGGAGGGCTTGGTTTACTTTTTTGCTTATAACTTGAGAACCGTTCATCCGATCTTTATCATTTCTTCGGCAAATCGATTCATTTTGCTAATTACTAACTATCTCTAGAAGGTACGAATCCTGTGTCTTTAAAACTGTAGGAGATATAACTTTTTCCAAATTGCGGGGGCGGGAGGGGCGTGGCCAAAATTTGAAACAAACTTGATCTGCGTGCAGAGAAAAGAAGCATTTGTCCCATACATGTCAAACCTCTATCTCTTACCATCTCTGAGATCTAGGTGTTCATACAGACAGACGGACGGACGGACGGACGGACGGACGGACGGACAGACGGACAAGGCTAAATCGACTCGGCTGTTGATGCTGATCAAGAATATATATACTTTATATGGTCGGAAACGATTCCTTCTGCCTGTTACATACATTTGCACGACTTTAGTATACCCTTTTTACTCTATGAGTAACGGGTATAAAAAATAACTTTGCTTACATTTCCACAATAAAATTTGTTTATCAAAATTGTTAGGGTGGTGAATTGAGCTAAATTTACTAATAAAACACGAGAGATTTGAAACCAACCAAAGGAGATTTCCGTGACACCGAGAATTGGATTTGGGTTGGAGTTTGGTTGTAAGAGATTTCTGTGACACCGCTGAATATGCATTTTGGATATAATTTTGAAATAATAATGCTCCGATTCAGCACTATAAGATAATTTGTAAACGGTCAAAACATTGCGCTGTTTTTGAAGCTCTGAAAAAAATGACTAAAGATATTCTTTGAACCGAACCTTTTTCAAACAGAGCAGAAGGAAGAAAGAGGAAGGAGAGGTTCGGGTACAGGTGACGAAACAAAATTCCAAAAAAAAATTGTAAGAAATGTAAGTAGGAAAAAAATTATATATTTCATATCTATTTTACTCCAATATGAAAATACATATTTCTCACTTACTTCAATACTGGCATAACTCAAAAATACGATTTTTGACTTAATGATTGAGCAATCATACATCGGCCTTCAGTTAAAACATCATATTTTCATGTTTTAAGCTTAGTACTCAGACAAACTAAATCGATTTAGCTGGGTGTCAACTCCATATAAAAAAAAGGGTGTCGGAAAGCTTTCGTAAAATTCCGACAGGCCTCCTACGCTCGGTCGAACTCAGACAAACTAAAATTTCTGTTCATACCCATCGGAAATCTCGTAGTGCCGCTAACTTGACAGGCACAAACAGCTGATTTTGATCTCAGGTTATCTAATTTAAGATTGTCATTGGACTGCGCCGACAAAGGAAATTCCACATTCACGTATGTTGGTTTGGTATCAGCAGGTGTGCTGAAGACGACTTCAACGGAATTCGTGGCAGTAATAAAAGGCCTGAATCTTAATTTAACAAGGTCGATGGCAACAATATAAATCAAAACCATTTTTGCTGGTCAAAATGTTAAGAAGTGCTGAAAACATTGAATTAGATGAAAAAACAAAAGAATTTGTGAATAAATTTTCGTCTTAGATATTTAAAGAAAAAACTAAAATTGCAAAAACAAAAGCAAAGATATTAGTATAGTACTTTAATTTATTTCCCGTAAAACTTTATTTTCTTTATTAATTAAAATATTATATAATATTTTGTTTTGATTTATTTCATTTTATTTGTTAGCGAACATCTTTCAGCTGTCTGTTAGTTAAAACAAAAACAAACGAAGTGTGTCTAGCATTTGCCTCTCAGAGCAACAGTCATCTGTCTCAGAGTGCCGAGTGAGCGAGTTAAAAAAAATTAAGACCCTTCCACACAACGGAATACATCACCTTATTGTAAATTCACCTTGCTCCTAGTTTAGTTCCAAATCAAATCGTTTGTACGAAAATCTCTAGAGATTTTTAGAACACACCCGATAATGTTTAATTTGCATTAATGTTAATGTCAATCTATGTAGTTATTTCCCTGCGAGTGGTTCTCTTACGCACTAGTATGGGCTAACGGCCTCAATTGCCATGCTCAGAAGGATATCAGTATTTATTTTTAATATAGTCACTATCAGGGGTGCCACAGAATTCACTTTCGCTCTAAATTCGCTCGAATTTGATTTCGCCCTGCCACGCACTTCTGAGTCAGCGATTTGCTTAAATAAGCCCCTAAAATGCATTTTGATAAAAATAAGGCTTATTGAGTCTTGAAGGGTGTTCAATTTGTGAATAATCTACATCAAAAAAAAATAAAAATTTAATATGTTAAGTTTATTAAATAAGCATTTTACCAAATCGCTAGTAAAATCGCTGGTTAAATCGCTAGTGAAATTGGTCATTCACTTCAACTCACCAAATCGCTAGTATTTCAGTGGTGCCACACTTTTAACTTTACAAGTTCGAAATTAATCGAACTTAGTTTTAAAGTGTATAAAATAGCGATTTTTGTGTTAACACAAAGATGAAAAAAATTAGATCAACTAGCAATAATTTTTTATGGTTGATCTTTTGCTTTATTATTGTGCAATATGTAAATCGATTGCTGCCAATCTTTGTTGAATAAAGTGGCAACGCCGACGCCAAAGTAATGACGAGAAGCCGCTCTATGGCTGCAAATGCTTATAATAAAATTAATTATAAAGGGAAAAGCATCGAACAGAGCGAAATTTGCTTGGATTTTATGAAGGAGCATAAGGACTTCGCCCTCAATCTCACAATGGTCGACAGGGAAGTTGGGGCTGCAGCCTGGAAAGAACTGACTTTAAATCTGGCCAACCTTTCATCCGATTGCTTGAATTGAACAATGCGTGGCCGGCCTAATGTTATTTTCGAGCACAGCAACATTACCCTTATGATTTTGCCTACATATATCGTCTGACTTAGAAAGACGGTCAGATGCGAAGCAAATCTTTAGCTTACATTTACGTTCGCCGTTCTCTCGTAACCGCACAGCAGCTAGAGTTGCAAGGTATCATTTTCATTTTGGCGGGTGGAAATTTGATTTTTTGTGTTGGAAATAACAAATATTTAACTCAGTTAAAGAAAATTAAATTTGATTTGTTTAAAAAAGAACTAACCAAATAGCTTACATTTCAAAATATTAGTCAAAAAACGCATAAAAGGCTTAATCTAAGTTGCACTTGCGGGGTGGCTACCCTATGCAGTCAAGTTCGAAAGGTTTTGTGAACAAGCTAAAAAAATGAAATCGCTCGAAGTTCTGTGGCATGGCGAAAATATTCCAGAGATTTGGCAAATCGCTAAAACCCAAATCGCTAGTGAATTCTGTGGCACCCCTGTATGTGTTTTTATACCCGTTACTCGTAGAGTAAAAAGGGTATACTAAAGTCGTGCAAATGTATGTAACAGGCAGAAGGAATCATTTCCGACCATATAAAGTATATATATTCTTGATCAGCATCAACAGCCGAGTCGATTGAGCTTTGTCCGTCCGTCCGTCCGTCCGTCCGTCCGTCTGTCTGTATGAACACCTAGATCTCAGAGATGGTAAGAGATAGAGGTTTGACATGTATGGAACAAATGCTTCTTTTATCTGCACGCAGATCAAGTTTGTTTCAAATTTTGGCCACGCCCCCTCCCGCCCCCGCAATTTGGAAAAAGTTATATCTCCTACAGTTTTAAAGATAGAGGATTCGTACCTTCTAAAGATAGTTAGTAATTAGGAAAAATTAATCGATTTGCCGAAGAAATTATAAAGATCGGATCTTGCTCAAGTTATAAGCAAAAAAGTAAAAAACCCCGCTACCACCTAAAAAATGTTGCATACTTTTTGGATGGTCGCACTGAGGAACGCGGGAACAACTGTTAAACATGTTTTTCATGAGTAACGGGTATATCGAAGTCGGTTAGAGCCGACTTTAACTTACGCTCTTTTTTTTTTTTGTGAACACAAATTATAAAAATTTATGAATGAATCAATACTACTACTACTACTAGCTGAACCCGCCGCGACTTTGTAAGCGTCCAAGATTCTTAGAAATTGTATAAATTGTGCTGTTTTATCTTGACTGCTTCGAGCCCATAGCTGGTAAAAATAAAACAAAAAATTTGCAGTGTGAATGCGGTGGCCTATACTACAAATGTTAAATTTTTTCCCGCACGATCACCTCGTCGATTTCGGGTCTAGACAAATTTCCGTCCCTGAAGACTGTGCATTTCACAGCAGGATCAGCACTGCTTGCACATAATTGAGAAAGTAAACATTCCTAAGTCTTTCACAAAAATTAAAGAAAAATTCAAAAAGTCGTAGAACTTTTTTAGGCAGGCTCTAGGTCATTAAGTTATGGATTTTGTCCACAACTTTTCTAAAAGGACAGGCGCAGACAGCTAAAGATTGAATTGGTATTCATGAAATCGCGTTAGTCACTTTGTGGTGTTGTGTGTGTCTTGTTTTAGAAAAAGTTGTGGACAATATCCATAACTTAATGACCTAGATCCTGCCTAAAAAAGTTCTACGATTTTCAATCAAAAAGGTCACTAAAACAATCACTTTGTGAAAACAACAGAAAGTAAAAACGAAACGAAAGCGAACGATTTGGTTACGTTTTGTCTTTTAGAGCTCGGTTTTGAAGTCGGTTTCATAAACAGATGGCTGGCTGGCCACCGCGCGCCAGAGTTGTCACCATCTCTATAATTTTAATTTACAAAGCTCTTATTTATATTTTAAGTCCATTTTTTTTTAAACAGTATTTTATTAGTACATTTAAATATGTCATATCAATTATGGTTATATAACTAAATAAAATATTAAAGTGCTGTCCAAATACATTAATTTATATAAAGCAACTCTAGTAGCTATTGATTGACGGTAGCAATCGGCTAAAAATAAAGTGGGGTTCTGAAAAGCTCGGTTTGGTTACGACAGCTCGGTTTTGATTTTCACTAAATATTTTTTAGATGTTGATAAAAAATATTATTTTAAAATATGGTTAAACTTTCAACATTTTAAGTAGTGATGTTAGAGGATTTTAAAAATGTTCAGCATTATTAAATTTTTATACTCTGTACCGAAGGTACATAGAGTATATTAAGTTTCTGCAAAAGTATGTAACAGGGAGAAGGAATAATTTCCGACCCTATAAAGTATATACAATAAATTCTTGATCAGCATCAACAGCCGAGTCGATATAGCCATGTCCGTCTGTCCGTCTGTCTGTCCGTCTGTCCGTCCGTATGAACAAACAGATCTCAGAGATGGTAAGAGATAGAGGTTTGACATGTATGGGACAAATTTCTTCTACTTGCGGCAGATCAAATTTATCTTCAATTTTGCCACGCCCCCTCCCGCCCCCGCAATTTTGAAAAAAAACGTCATATCTCCCACAGTTTTGTAGATAGATGATCCGTATCTTCTGAGAAGATAGTTAGTCATTATTTATATCTATCTATTTTCCGAAGAAATGATAAAGATCGGATCAGCGGTTCTAATTTTTAAAAAAAAGTGTAATACAGACGCCTCCCACGCACCGGGTACAGAGTATGTTATAGTCGGCGCTTGCTCACTATTGCTTTTGCTCTTTAAAGCCATTACTTTTGATTCCACTGAACACAGCTAATTTGAAAAAAGTACAATTAAAAATTAAAAGTGCGGCACAGTAATCAACTCGATTGCGACAATTCTTCACTCGTTTTCCGAACAGGACCGAATATTTTTTAAATTTTTGCTCACATCTGTAAAAAAAAAATCCCGAAAATTTTGTATACAATATTTTTCAAACGCTTGTGAAGAACATCAACCCTATTAAATTTGCTAATGACCCAAAATTATAATAAGACGTCTTGATTCTATAATCCGTTGGGGATCAACTTACTTAATTCTCGAACGTTAACTTTTTATCTTTACTTGAGATTGGCTTGAAATAGAAATGAGTATGGCTGGCAGGCATGCAAAATTAAGGTTGAAAAATGGGAGAGCGACATAGCTCAATAATTGTCAACTCTTTGGAGAAAAGAGCTGCGCCTATTTTTGAATTCGATTTCTTAGATCAGAACAGAAGGGTAAAAAGTAGATAAATCTCTTTTAATGTTATACCAAAATTCAAAACGTTAAAGAAAACATAACGGATATTCATTCAATTCCATAATATGTAAAATATCGATTGTTAGCGTTTACCTAAAGATTATTAATTTTTGGAATATTGATCAGGAAAGTCAACTTAAGCATAGCTCGAAGAGTTTTAGCAGTTCCACCCATACAAGTATCAGTAGAATGAACATTTTCCACATTGGAGTTTGGGAGTTAGGAGATATATTATTATTAAGTCTTAATTAAAATTCCATCATATTGAAGTTAATTTAAGTCTTTTAAAATCTATATTATTCCCTGTTGTTTTGAAAACCACATAAACAAGTTAAGTAAGTTATTATAAATCTAATCAAATGGAAATGCCAACTTTTGAGTTTATTAAAAATGAAATGTTCATTATATAATAGGGTGTGTTCCACAGATCGAAGTCGATTTCCGTATGCACTTATGGATTTCGAATTAGAATTGTTCAAGTTTATATGTGAAGGGCCAAATATGTCAGAGATTACCTGATCAGGTCAAAAGAAAATTGTAATTATTTGACTATTTTGATTCGCTTGGCTTTCAGTATTCGATTTCAAACCGTCAAAGTTTCTAAACAATATCAAGTGACCAAAGAAAGAAAGTGAAAGTCACTTGATATGTAAAGTTGTAGGATTTCAAAACGAAATGAGATCGTTTTACGGAAATTGTCGTCGAAATATTAAACATACCCGATTAACTAAAAACCTAAGTCTTTGTTAATAAATAATCTGAATACTTGTATCAAAAATATGATAATTTAGTTAATTAAATGAATAAAGAGCGAACTCAACCGAACCGAACCATAACCGCGGTTCAGTAAGCCCCAAAAACAATGAACCGAACCGGCGGATCAAAAACTGTGTGAACCATCGAACCGAACCAGTCCTTATTTCCGAGTGGTTTGCATCCCTGAAATATATTCACATTTCAATACGTAACAGAACCACAGCCGGAATCGAAATACGAATCAGTTTGATTATGTGCTTAGAAGACGGGCTTTTCTTCTTTTAAAAATCCTATTTTAACATTTTTGGCCGGAGCCAACTTAAACATACTTTTATTAATTTTTACTTACCCAACAATGTTATTTATTTTTAAGTCTTATTCCTCTTATGGCAATTTTAAGGTATTTTAGGAGAGAAGGGATTTTTTAAGAAAAATTAAGTTTTAACAGTTGTTTCTGTGTTTACGTTTTTATGCCATAAGGACAGTTGTGGATTTGCCCTAATTAAACTTAAATTTTGTAGTTCATTTTTGTAACATTTGTTTTTACAAACTATTTTTGGGTTTATTTAACTAATTCATAGCAAATCCATTCAAATTTAGACCACGTGCTGGGTCCATAAAACCTGTTGTTGTTACCTTCTGTCAAAACATATTTATTTATGATGCTCGAACTTTGAAAAACATAACAACTCGTGTGCCGTTTGTCAAATGCAATTACATTTATCGGGGATAGGGAAAAGTCTATTAAAATGCCTGGCTGCCTTCTGTCGGCATACCCCCCATCGCTGTTTGCCTGCTGTGCGGCACACAGATAAAACATATTGTTGGCCACGTTCTTATGGTATTAGATAAATCATAAAGCAGAAATTATTTCTGCCTTTTTTTGGGGGCGGGTTGTATGTATTATCCAGGCAACTAGGCGTATGCGTAATGCGCCATGCGTATTAATCATACGCCATGTCGTGTGCGCAGCTGAGTCAAATATGAAGCAGAGAACGCTTTAAATTTAGCAGAGAAGTAAATTTTGCTTTAAAGTCCACCAGCTTTGACTTAATGGACACTCATTATGCATCCTTGTTGTTTTAATCTATTTTAATTAGTGTCCCAAAATATAAAGCAAGGAGGTTCATTTAATATGCGCTTCGAAATTAAGCTAAACAAAACTGGTCCGGGCATTATGCAAAATTCGCGGAAGCCGTATAGAGACAGCATAAATATTGACAAAGTGGCGACACGACATTGAGGAGGCATTCAGCGTTCTCTGCCTAAGATGATTCAATGTGCGGACGGACGCCTGGGGGCCAGAAATGGGACCGTAAATCAGAGCCATTTGTCTTCATTGGAAAAGACTGAGCATGAATGCTCATCGATATGATTGTGAAATTTGAAGTCAGTGAGTAGAAACGGTATCCGCTTAGTATAGCAGAGCCAAAGGAAATGGGTGATAAAAAATGGCATTTTTTTAAAGGAAGTATTTGGATATGTATAGTTTAATTTTTCATTCATTCTAAACTTTCATTTGAAAATTGGAGACATTCTTAAACATCTTTAGTAAATGAAATTAGCTAATAAGTTTTTTGTATGCGCTGGAAGCACTAAAAAATATTGACCGAAGTTGGGTGTGGCCCTTTGGGCTATTCAATTCATATTATTTTATTTTTCTTTATGGATTAAATTTTATTGAACTATCTTAATTTTTTTATATAAATATAAAGCAAGTTCAAAGTTTGCGGCTCCTTCCATCCCCACACCTCTTTCATGCTTCTTCGTTCCAACTTCAGCGTTCATTCTTTATCCTCCTTTATTCATACTTTCTGACCGATTACGGATTTAATTCTCGTTCCTTCCTTCAACCTTCCTTAAGGAAGGTAATTTGTCAGCCTAAGGCCCAAGTTGCTATGGCATTTTAATTGGCCACAAATTGCAATCGTGTACCAATTCTTTCAAATAATAATAATAATAAACATTAGCCAAGAAGCCGTTGCCTATGTTTGTGTACCAATAACACAGTGTTACAGCGAAAATTTATTTTCGAAATGACCTAGCTAACGCTGTAGAACAGGTCGAGTATAGGATTTCCTCATACTTGGTCGTTTTATACCCTGTACCCATTGAAAATGGGTAAAAGGGGATCATGAAGTTGCGCAAATGTATGTAACAGGGAGAAGAAACATTTCCGACCCTATAAAGTATATATATTCTTGTCCGTCTGTCCGTCCGTTCGTCTGTCCGTTCGTCTTTCTGTATGAACGCGTCGATCTCAGAAACTATTAGAGATAGAGACCCAAATTGTTGCATGAGCATAGGTTTATACTGTACCCTGATCGAGTTTGTTTCATTTGCAAAAATTTTCATTTTGGCCATCACCGGTTTAACTATTTTTTATATGCAATTTTTTCTTAAATTTTATTATTTATTTAATTCTTCGTTGAACGGTTGCTGTCCCAATGAAATTGGATACCGTTTGTCGAAGTTATGCGGGTGTTTCTTAGTACACATCGACAATCTAGTATTTGTTTTTAGTATGCTAACATATTTATGTTTGCTTTGACATAAGTGCCCCTAAAAGTAAACTCAGTTTTGATTGGCGCCAGATTCGAATAACTTTTTAAAAAAAATGGAAACATATAAAATTTTAAAAACTAAAAAAAAATATATAAGGGTTGCCCATATTCGACGGACCCATCTGGCAACGCCATAACTTTTGACAGAGATGTCAGATCGCTTAATGAGATACCGCGTTTGAAGCGTCAGTCCAAGCAGATTTTTACCATGGAACAATACACGCCACGCGAGCGCTCTGAAGTAGTTGAAATTTACATTCAACAGAAAAAGTCAATTGTGAAAACTCAACGTGCTTTTAAAAAATAAAAAATTTGTGACCGAAATGTGTGAAATGGGACCGTAAATAAGCAAAATTGCCGTATTTACGCCACTGAAAATTCTCAGGAGATTCAAGAAGTGCCTCTTCATGACGAAAAAGTCACACTTTGGTGCGGCGTTAGTGCGAAAACGGTCATTGGGCCGTTTTTCTTCCAAAATGAAAATGGCCATGCTGTTACCATCAACCAGGAGCGTTATCGCGACATGATGACCAATTTTGTGATGCCAATTATTCGTCGAAAGCGTATGAGGCAGTTCTGGTTTCAACAAGACGGCGCTCCACCGCACACAAGTCACATAACAATCGATTTTCTGAAGAAATTGTTTCCGGGCCGTTTGATGTCGAAAAGTGGTGATTTGGACTGGCCACCGCGTTCGCCCGATTTGACGCCGCCTGACTTCTTCTTGTGGGGATATTTGAAGTCAAAGGTTTACGTTAACAAGCCAAGGACCGTAGAAGAGCTCAAGGACAACATTCGGCCGAAATGTTGGCGAAATCGATGGAAAATGCTGCAAAAAGGGCACAATACGCCATCAACGCCAGAGGCGGCCATTTGAAAGATATCATATTCAAAAAATTGATGTAAACAAATCTACTTGGAACAAATTAAATGATTAAGATTGCCAAATTTTTATTTTTTTTCTTTGATTTGTTTAAAAAAAACATGGGTCCGTCGAATATGGGCAACCCTGTATATACTTGCATGTTTCACGATTTCTGTGCCAAGATTAACGCTCTCCAATAACGTTACCTATTGAGCAAAATTAAGCTTTTTTGTAGAAACAGTAAAAATTAAAACAAATAAACGAATAAAAATCATCAATTACACTTAATGCGCTGTCTGCTTATGCGGGCTGACGTCGGCACGCTTGGATTTAGTTGTTTTAACTCTCTTCAAAGCGAGCTAATTACACTTGTAGTTTGTAAACCCAGCTTGTGCGGGTCCTCGACTCAAAAGGAGGCAATTTATTATGCGCTGAGTCCACCGAGTATTCTATTGTGCATTGATTTTTAGACAGAATAACGGCCTGGGTGTCGAGGCCCAAGCAGGCTATGCATTACTGCTTAAGTGCAAGCTTATGTCACTTTTTTCTCATTTTTACTTGGCGGGGTCCTCTTTGTTTCTTGTTGTGTATTTAATGGTTCGTCCATTCTGTTATGGTGATTTTTACATTCTTCATCATTGGTGATCCATGGTATTTTATCGCGTCTCAGTATTAATACATTCATGGTTATGCAGTGATCATTGGGCATTATTTGTGGGCTTGAAAAGAGCTGAGAGCTTAGAGTCGAACGCTGGCCAAGGCTAGTGCCATGAGTGCAATCAGTTTTTCAAAAGCCTTAACCGTGCCTGCCTTGCACGGTTCTTGCTGTGCACTGCTCTTTTTTTATATGCGAATTTCAGCTCATTAACAAATAATTATAGCCACTTACAGCTTCTTACGATAGCTCACTTTATCTTTATGCTAGATACCAGTATTCCGCGACCGTTAATATTCGGCCTAAAATTGTGAAACGATGTGTACTCAGAAACACGCGCATAACTTCGACAAACGGTATCCACAAAGTGAGAACACACTCAACCAATTTTGTTTGCGAGTTTTCTCTTGCATGAATGAAGTTTTTTGGTGCCTTAGCCCAACAGCTTATATCTTCTATAATTTTGGCTACAACTTACCATCATTAATTGTATTGATGTTTTGATGTTTTGGTACAAAGACAAAAGCATACCTAGTACAGATTTAATACAAACATCAACACATCAGTTGAGCATCTGACGAAACCGTGCTGAAAGATACGTGTGTTTTATAACTTGGCGAACTCTGAAAGGTCGGTAATTAAATTCCCATTCGACTTCAGATACTTTTTTTGGGCAAGGAGGCTAATAAACGCATTATCGACCACCGTCACGTATGAATCAGTAGTCTCTCGCTGTGGCAGGGGCATATTCAGGAATGTTGAAGCAGTTAAAGTCCAGGCCCTTATGCAAGAATGTTTGACAGAAAACTTATCTATCATAATTAAACATTTTCCATTCCGAATTTCTTATTAAGTTTTAAGACGAGAATGCCAAGCTAACTTCGTCTTTGCCGAAGTTTTTATACCCTTGCAAATGTTTTAATACATCAGAGTTTAAGAACGCCTGCATTAAAACAAACAATTTTTATACCCTTGGAGAGGGTATATTAAAATTGTCCGGATGTTTGTAACGCACAGAAGGAAACATCTCCGACCACATAAAGTATATATATTCTTGATCAGCATGACGAGCTGAGTTGATATAGCCATGTCCGTCTGTCCGTCCGTCCGTCTGTCCGTCCGTCCGTCTGTCCGTCTGTCCGTCTGTCCGTCTGTCCGTCTGTTTCTATGCTATCTCCTCCGTCAGTTTTAAAGCTATCTCAACCAAACTTTGCACGAAGTCTTTTGGTATAAATACGCTGCACATTTGTCGGAACCGGCCGGATCGGATGACTATAGCATATAGCTGCCATAGGAACGATCGGTTGAAAAAGTAGTTTTAGTGAGAAAAACTTTTTTGTTTTCAATGCTATCGCTCCCAACTCCCGTATTTATAAGTTTTCTATGCTTTCACATAATTTCAGCAAGTTTTATGCAAATCGGGCAACTATATAGTATAGCTGCCATACAAAAGATAGGTCTGAAAAAAAGTCTTAGTAAGAAAAACTTTTTTGTTTTCAATGCTATCGCTCCCACGTTGTACAGATCTATATTATATACTACCACACAATTTTGTCAAGTTTGATTTAAATCGGATGACTATAGCATATAGCTGCCATAGGAACGATCGGTCCAAAATGTAGTTCGAGTTAGAAAAACTTTTTTGATGAATATATCGTATTGCCATATAAAAAACTGGCAGCATATATCATGCTCCAAGGGTATATAAACTTCGGTACAGCCGAAGTTAGCTTCCCTCTATTTTTCTAAATAAAACCCACTTTTCGACCGATAGTTCCTATGACAGCTATAAGATATAGTCATCCGATTTTGACCAAAACTTCCAAATCTGTATAAAAGCGTATAATATTAATAATCGCTGAAGTGAGACACGTTAACATTAAAAACAAATAAGTTTTTCTCATTAAAACCCACTTTTCGACCGATAGTTCCTATGGCAGCTATAAGATATAGTCATCCGATTTTGACAAAAACTTCCAAATCTATGTGAAAGCGTATAATATTAATAATCGCTGAAGTGGGAGAAGTTAACATTAAAAACAAAAAAGTTTTTCTCACAAAGACACACTTTTCGACCGATAGTTCTTATGGCAGCTATAAGATATAGTCATCCGATCCGGTGGGTTCCGACATATTAGCAGTGTGCAGTTAAGAGAAGACTCTGTGCAAAGTTTCAGCTCTTTAGCTTTAAAACTGAGAGACTAGTTTGCGTAGAAACAGACTGACAGACAAGACGGACGGACAAAGCTCAATCGATTCAGCTCGTCACCCTGATCAAGAATATATAGTTTATAGTTTATAGGGTCGGAAATGAATATTTCTATGCGTTGCAAACTTCTGGGCGAAATTATAATACCCTTTGCAAGGGTATAAAAATATAACAATTCAACAATTTTTTTGTCATTCTTTTTCATTTGAAGGAAACTGATAAAAAGCATTAAAGCTATGATTAATTGTTAATAATCTCTTGCTAATGGTAATGGGATAAGATATTTACATCGAAAACATGGCAACATGAAATCCTACTAGTCATGTGTCTAACAGTGTGAAGACATCCTAACGCAAAGTATTTTTGTTTGGTTTTACCCATTTAACACCAAACATTTACAGATCAACGCTAAGGGCCGTTTTCTCATGTTCCTGTTTTTGCTCAAATCGAAATCCACCTAGATTTCGCAACTAGGTGGATTTTGTGCAATCGGTTGTCTCATGTAGATGGATTATGAATTTGGGCATTTGCGCCACGGTCACACCGGGAGGGCTGGAAAGGCACTAAAATTGAGTTGGCAGCGCCTTACCATCTCGCGAGTTTTTGTTTTATTTATTGCGCGCCAATTTTAAAAGTAAAGCATGCATTTTACAGAGGAGGAGAAGGATTTTTGTTTTTAACTACTTGTTACGATGATGGGAGATTAAGCAATAGGTCTAAAGCTATGTTCACCCAGGCAAATAATTGGGACAAATTTTGATGAAAATTTGGCCATAAAGGCCAATTTGTGTAACTTTCCGGGCATATTTGATCAAATTATTTGCGTATGAAACTATAGCTTTTGTTTTAAATCCTATAAAATCTTCAATCATCTCTATTTTAATCAAAATTTGGCTAAATTATCTGCCTGTGTGAACTTAGCTTAAGCACTATGAACTAGGGGAATTAAAATGCGGATCTGACTCTTTGGCTATGTCTGCAGGTGTCTTGCATACAAAAGCCACATCCAATATTTTTCATTTTGGGTTTACTTTTTATCAATACAGACTTAACTGTTTTTAGCAGCAGTTGTTTTTTGAATTTAATTTTTTTAGTGTGACCATATGCGTGCACACATAAAAATACATAATTCGGTTAAGCATGTACATGGTTTTGAAATACATGAGGATGAAGCAGATGGCAACAAAAACCATCTAGATGGCTAACCATGAACATGAGAAAAGCAAATACATCATATCCACCTAGATTTGCAAAAACAGCAACATGAGAAAACGGCCCTAAGTTTCTTTGCACAATGGGTTCTAATTTGTTTTGCGTGTGGGAACTTAGCTTTACTCGTTTCATTTCCTCTTCTGTTTTCCTTTCTTCCTTATTTTATTCTTCTTTCTTTTCTCTTTCTTCCTTATACCATTCTTCCACCATGCTACCTTGCTGCTTTTTCCTTCTGTAGTAGTATGGCATGACTACCCTCACTATGGTATGAATACCCTATGAGAGCACTGTAACTGTAAGCTAACATAGCACTGTAAGTTAACATTGTCCGACTCTGTGAAATAAATGGCATTCTGCGAATGAGATCCGAAGAGAGAACGTGTGTGTCGCCTACACTTCCTTCCTCCTTCGTTCGTTTCTCCTTCCTTCCTAATTCCTTCCACCTGGCTTCCGCCTAGTTTCCTCCTTCCTTCCTTCTTTTCTCTTTTCTCTCCCTGCCTTCGTTTATTCTTACTCTTTCGCCGGTCATGCTACTTCCTTCCAGAGCCCCTTTATTTTCTTTTCTGCCACATTTCCATTAAATCCGTGGCTAAAAACAAGAATTCCATGTCGTAGACTAAGGGCGGTTTTCTCATGTTGCTGTTTTTGCAAATCTAGGTGAATTTGCTGTATTTGATTTCTCATGTTCAAGGTTAGCCATCTAGATGGATTTCGTTGCCATCTACTTCATCCTCATGTATTTCAAAACCATGTACATGCTTAACCAAAATATGTATTTTTATGTGTGCACTCATATGGTCACACTGGAAAATATTTAAAATCAAAAAACAACTGCTGCTGAAAACAGTTAAGTCTGTATTGATTAAAAGTAAACCCAAAATGAAAAATATTGGATGTCGCTTTTGTACGCAAGACACCTGCAGACATAGCCAAAAAGACAGATCCGCATTTTGATTCCCCTAGTTCATTGCTTTTGCTAAGTTCACACAGGCAGATAATTTAGCCAAGTTTTATTAAAATAGAGATGATTGCAGATGTTACAGGATTTACAACAAAAGCTTTAGTTTCAAACGCTAATAATTTAATCAAATATGCCCGGAAAGTTCCCACAATTTGCCTTTATGGCCAAATTTTCATCAAAATTTGTCCAAATTATTTGCCTGGGTGAACATAGCTGTAGACCTATTGCTTAATCTCCCCATCATATTAACAAGTCGTAAAAAAATATCCTTCTCCCTCCTCTGTAAAATGCATGCTCACTTTTTTAAAATTGGCGCGCAATAATTAAAACAAATTTTTGCCGATTGCCAAGGCTCTGCCAACTCCCTTTTGTGCCTTTCCAGGTGTGACCGTGGCGCAAATGCCCGAATTCATAAGCCATCTACATGAGACAACCGATTGCACAAAACTACAATTGGAAAACTAGGTGGATTTCGATTTGAGCAAAAACAGGAACATGAGAAAACGGCCCTAATTTCCTTCCTCAATGTTAATTAACAGAGCACCAACATTACTCTTAACTTAGCACAAGATTAGTACACAGCGCATCCTGACCCACAATATATGACATAAAAGGTTGTATTAAAGCAAAGATTTATAGATATTATAGATGACGCATGTGAAACAAAAAACGATTGTTTTTGGGAGCTGACATTGGATCATAATTTTTGCCTCTCGCTGCCTTGACGATGACATATGTAGCGCAAAAAAATTTTTTTTTGGCAGCTGACATTGGATCCCAAAAAAAAGTTTGTATGAGATGCGGTATCTATATATGTAGTGTCTTTGATTTAAGAAAAGGCCAAAAAGTAGGGACATGTTTTTCTATAAGCAGACACTGATCCAAAATAGATGACAAATGGTGAAGTTTTATATAATCGTCTATTTATTAAACGATCTTTATGAAAATTTTAGAGATATCGTAGTTTAAAAGGAGAGATCAATATCTTAAAATTTGTGGGAGTTATTCATCTCTTTTTATTGTGGGTGCGGGAGGGAGCGTTCAAATAAACTTCATCCGCGTGCCAACATATGACTCTAAAAATTGCTCCAGCTCTTCTAGTCTCTTTCTATATTGTCGGAAATGCTTCGTTCTGCCTGCTACATACTTTTGCTCTACTTTAGAATTTCCTTTTTACTGTACGAGTCACATTTATAATAAAAACAATGAATTTATCGATTTCATAACCTATAGAGTAAGTTTTTCTTATACAGTCAGAAATATGTGATATATATTTTCGTACCATATTCCT
Source organism: Lordiphosa stackelbergi (assembly GCA_018904235.1). Taxonomy (NCBI): domain Eukaryota; kingdom Metazoa; phylum Arthropoda; class Insecta; order Diptera; family Drosophilidae; genus Lordiphosa; species Lordiphosa stackelbergi. The sequence continues at coordinate 41,759 of JAEIFU010000829.1, read as the reverse complement.
GCATTTCCCAAATTGATAGTTAAAATATTGACGATTTCTTTTTAGTCCTCTCAGTTTTCATTTAAAAATTCCGTTATGTCCAAAAGGGTGAGCATTATTTTGCCCGGTGAAAAATCATCATCAATCAAGGCCAGCAAGGCAAGCTCAGCCAGCTCACTTAATAGCTCCTTTAAAACCTCAAGCCCGGATCCGAAGTCCGAAGAAATAGCTTCGCCAATTCGCTTGTCCCAAAATTTCTCGCAAAGTTCAAGTAGCAAGTCACATAGTTCTGCCTATAGCCGGAAGAGAAGGAAAAGTCCCTCACGTGGCAGGAACTCAAGCTCTGCCACAAGGACCACCACTTCAACAACAACAGTCACATCGAAAACGGATACGGGCGCCTTTGCTTTGGTCAGCACAGGAGACATAAATTCAAGTAGCACCAGAAAGTCTTCGACAAAAGGTGAGAGTACCACCTCCAGCATAAAGGCTCAAATTATGCCCACCTTCACTTTGGTCATCGCGGAGGATTCCATTAAAAGCGATCCCAGTAATACCGGTTCAAAAAAGTCCTCTCAAGACTTGCCTCTCCAGGAGATTAGTGATCCACCCAATAGTCCAGATGAGTGTCAACTCTATCAAGGACAATGTTGTTGTTGTCATTGTGTGCACGTACGCTGCGCCCTGAAGCAAGCGAAGTTTCTTGAATCTCCCGAGGGTCAACTTAGACAGGAAATGAAATTGCTGGCCAAGAATCTCTTCATGGATATCTGTGCCATGGCCCACGTGAGGAAACAGGTGCTGAACGAACTTCGTGGCACTAAACAAAAGCATCCTTCTTCGCGTACAAGTTATCCGGTGAGTCTATGCGCTGCACGCAAGTTGGATTCACATGCCTTGACCATTGAATGGTTTGTTCATGATCATTCCGATATCGACCATTATGATATTTTCGTGGATAACCAATTGACGAAACGTGTGTATAATGCCAAAGCCACATCAACAATCCTGGTAGGCATGAATGTGGGAAGGACGCATAACATCAAAATGAAGGCGGAACCAAGCAAGGGACTGGGCTCAAAAGCCCATCCGATTGATAAACTGGTCAGGGAGGTCTGCGCGGGGCGCTTGGATAATGTGATGAACGGCGACTTCTTTTGTGAGTGTGAGAAAACTATGGCCACGCCAAAGGCTTTTTATAAAAGGAATTGCGCCAAGTCCTTGGTGGATTATTGGAAGGAAAGTGAATTTCTATATATGCCAACCTGCACTTGTCAGGGTTCCTGTGACTGTGATTGCTTCATGCCCCTGTGCGAAACAGTTCGGCAAACAAATGCTGAGTGTGCCTAGTGTTTGATATAATAAATTATGCTGCTGATGATGATGGAATACGATTGGGCTTATGAGCATGGGAGAATGGGATTCAAAACAGCTGACGGAGCAGTACAAGAGAACAGAGCAAACACTTTTAAGCCACTTTGGACAGGCTGACAGTTTACATAATTGATGGGGTTAGGTTTTGGATTAGGGCTAGCAGATATGCCGCATAATTGTGCAGAATGGAGGTCATATATCAACTAACTTAAGGGTGCCCCACTTTGCGGCATTTGTGTGATAAAGCTGACAATTCAAGATTATTAAGAACAGAGCGACAAAATTTGTATTCACATTCGGCAATTCACATGCCTACAAGCCGACTGCTTGCCAAAGTTTTGTCGCGCTTAGTTAAAGTCGTTGTCAACTCTTCGTGAGAAACACTTCCACGGTCCAAAATATTGCGAAATTTGGCAATTTTTCGTATGACTTAAAATATATTAAAATGTGATGGAAGGCAATGTAGACGGGTAAATAGTAGGTGTAGTTCAAACGGTATAAAATTCGCGAAATTTGCAAATTTTTCATATGACCAATGATTATTATGAAGATTTAATAGACGGCAAATTAACATGGGTAAATATAGGAAGTGCTCTCTGACCTCATTGTCTTTTGGGTTTCAATTATAATAAAGACGAGTAAATAGACGGGTAAATAGTAGGTGTCGATCAAAGGTCCATTAAGATTTGATAGATAGCAATGGCATACCTAATTGTATCTGAAAACGATACTTCTTCCGCCCGGGCAAGAGCAAAGATCAGAATCTCTTATCTAATGATTTATCATTAAAAACAAACAAAAAATACCCAAAAAAAATGAAAAAAATAGGCTGTTTTTATATGATTCTGACCAAGTTTACGCCAGGTATTTTGAAATAAAAAAAATTAATATAAGGGCCAGTCTAATATATACTTTATGTGATCGGAGATGATTCCTTCAATGCGTTGCAAACTTCTGTGCAAAATTATTATACACTTTTCAAATGCATAAAAAGATGGTGAATAGAAAATCGTATAAGCTAAATTATATTAATTTGGAAATAAATAGGGTATGGTGAAATGTAATTTTTTCCAGCTGAAAATCAAAAAACTTGATTTAAAGTATTTATCAGGGATCGTAAATAAGAGTTATGAGTTTGAAAAAAATGAACCTGAAAAAATTATCTACATTAATGGGAAAATCTTTGATATACTAATTCAGGATCCTTTTATCCTTTTAACAATATAAATTTTTATTTTTAATTTTTATCAAAATATTAAAAATTAACTCTTATTTTTCGATCAAAATAAAAAAAATTGTGAAATAAAAATTGAATTTCAATTTTTTAAAAATCTTAAAATAAAAGTTATTTTTCAATTTTTATAAAAAAAACGAAAAATAAAAGTTATTTTTCAATTTTTTTAAAAAAACTCTAAAAATAAAAGTTATTTTTCAATTTTTATTAAAAACTCCAAAAAATAAAAATTATTTTTCAATTTTTATAAAAAAAATCAAAAAATAAAATTTATTTGTCAATTTTTATTTTTATTAAAAATTTGAAAATAAAAATTGAATGTAAATATCTTGAGAACCGCGTAGTGTATTGCCAAAATTTAAAAACATTCATGATGTACAGCTCAATACCTATCATTTGATACATCACATGTCCTGAAAGGACCAACATTAAGGATCCTTAAGGTATGAATTCATGGGAGTAAAAAAAGTAACAAGTGGTGGCAAGGAACCTCGTAATGTAAATCGAAAAGATATACACATATATATATATATAAGGCTACAGCCAGAGGAGTTATGGAGACACCACCCCGCCCCCTTAAACTCCCTCTCTCAGCATCAAGCTGTAATATTATATTTTTGAAACCCGTCAGGGTTATTAGCAGGGATGCAAACCGCTTTTGAACTGAACCAAATCGTTACCGAACCGCTAATTCCAACTGATTGACCGAACCGCAAACCGAACAAGCAAAACAAGATTCTTTCGTCACTTTCTTCTGAAGGCATGGCTAATATAAGCTGTGAGAGATTAGTATGGTATGACCTGGTGTGGTGCAGAGGTTAGTGTGTGGGACTGCAGAGCGGGAGGTGTGGTTTCAATCCCGCCTCGGAACAGTTTTTTTTTTTTTTAATTTATATTATTAATTTAATCTTAGTCATATCAGATTAAAATTGATATGAAAAAATCGAATTGAGTCATACATATCAATTTTTTCTCGGTGTACTAAGTTGTAGAACTAAGTAGTAAGCTGGCATCTGTTTTTGCAGCTACGAGTTGTGTGTTAACGCATGCTGCAGGTTTTCCCAGCTTCGACAATGCGGCCATTTCTGCAAACCAAGTTTTACAAATAAATTGCTTTAGAGAGCATTACATGTATTATATGCAATTCCTTCTTTACTTCTTCGCTTATGTTTTCGCGGAGCTGATGTCTCTGCAACTCCCCTGGCTGTACCCTTATTTGTAACTATTCGATATACATCACGAGGTTCCTTGCCACCACTTGTTATTTTTTTTTACTCCCATGAATTCATCCCTTAAGGATCCTTAATGTTGGTCCTTTCAGGACATGTGATGTATCAAATGATAGGTATTGAGCTGTACATCATGAATGTTTTTAGATTTTGGCAATACACTACGCGGTTCTCAAGATATTTACATTCAATTTTTATTTTCAATTTTTATAATAAAAATTGAAAATTACAAATAACTTTTATTTTTTGATTTTTTTATAAAAATTGAAAAATAATTTTTATTTTTGGAGTTTTTAATAAAAATTAAAAAAAACTTTAAATTATAACCGTTACGGTCCCTGGTATTTATAAATCTTATGGGGCACTTTTCAGCTATGGCCTCGTACGGAGAATCAGCTACCGACCTAACCTATTATAATATTAGCATCTACACAATATTTTGGTTTGCTGTGGGCAATCAACCGGGGTCTTTATTTGCTGTTATGACAATTGATTTGTGAGCAGACTGGCAAATATCAAGATACACCAAGCATTCTGTCCAACAATTGGTTCTGCATCATCTCAACCTTTTGAATAGGTGCACGTAAGAAGCAGTGACCCAGGTCCAGGTAGCTATGTAAGATGGTGGAATCGAATGTATCATAATACTACATCGCAGTTCAACTTGATTGCGTGAAAAAAAATATTTTTTTATATTAATTGATGAGCCTATAAAAAAACATAATCTGATCAAGAAACAAGAAAGAAAGTTGGTCAAGCCCAAGGTGATGCTACCCGTCATTATTGTTTGTTTCCGTTGTAGCCCTTGGCGGAACGATAAATAGTAGTGATTATTAAATATGCGTAACCATTTCTGAGATCTCTTCGTTCTCTGTTACTTACAGTGGTGGACAAAAGTATTTTGACCCAAAAAACTAAATAAATAACAGAAGTTAACACGATTTTTCATCCTCTACAATTTGATGTCAGTCCTTATGTAAAATCACGCGCTGAATCCGAATATGGAGCTTATAAATTTTTCAGTAGAACAGATTTCGAGATAATGCAAAATTACCCTAATGTATAACAAATTCAAAAAGAGTTCATAGATCGAAATCTGTTGGAAATTGTAGAAGTTATTAGCATTTATCTAAAAATGAGCATTTTCAGTTCAAGGGGTACTAAAAATTTCTATGGTCCATTTTGTTCCGCCGTTTGTGTGTTTTTGAATTTGTTGAAAAGCTTTTACAGTTCAGCACAGACTCCAGTTGATCCGTTCTATAATGATTTTGGTCCGACTCCTACACACAAAAAAAAAAAAAAATTGTAAATGTAACATTTTTCGTTTTTGACTAAAAATTGTTGATTTAATGATTTTTCTTGTTGATTTTACCAATTTCAACGTATAATCAAGACAAAAGTCATTTAAACTTAACTATGTGTCCCTTTGATTTCAAAATGCTAACAATTTTGATTTTTTTCTTCGCAAATTTCGTATGCGCTATTTATATGGTGAGAGTGAGGAATTAGATCTTGAGAATTGCAAGCAGGCAATTATGCAAACATTTTCTACACACATAAGAGTCCCATTCAGATTAAGTAAGCTTTTAGTTGCCCTGACTCAGACGCACGGCGTGGCCCAGTCGTCTGGAACGTCAGTCACATCAAATTTCAGTGCAAGGAAACCGAGTTCGAATCATCACAGAGTAAGTAAAAGTTTTTTCAATTAAAAAATGTAAGTTAATTTAATTGGTTGTTTTTCGGAATAACTAAATTATTCAGGCAACCAGCAGCTTAGCAGTGCGCAGTAATTTGATTTTTTCCTTATATACAAAAATCAAAAGTGCAGACATTTTGTTATTAAAGCTTAGTACTCAGACAAACTAAATCGATTTAGCTGGGTGTCAACTCCATATAAAAAAAAGGGTGTCGGAAAGCTTTCGTAAAATTCCGACAGGCCTCCTACGCTCGGTCGAACTCAGACAAACTAAAATTTCCGTTCATACCCATCGGAAATCTCGTAGTGCCGCTAACTTGACAGGCACAAACAGCTGATTCAATTCCGATGGGGTGGTAGCAGAAAAAATTGTTTGTAATTTTTCCGACACCTACCCGTCGGAATGTCAGCAGCAAAAGCTTGACAAAAATCGTCGATTGGCATAATTTGAAACCAATGGTAAGATTTTGCATTGCCCATGACTTCTGCATTCCATATATCCTACAAAAATCCCTAAATATTTGCAAAAACAATTAACTAAATTCAAATGCAAGCAAATCAGAGCAGTAAGACCGTTTCACACTTGGTGGTATTTTGATGAAGGGTGGTATTTTGGCGTTGAACAGTCACACTGCATCGTCCGCTGGGTAACCCATCGGAATAAGTTGTCCATTTAGCTAGCGGACGATTTAGTTTGTCTGAGTACTAAAGGTTAAAATCAAAAACTTTTTGGAGAAAAAACAAAAACTAAATTGGTGAATTTACCAATGAAAAATGTTACATTTACCAACGTTTTTTTTTTTGTGTGTAGGTAACTGAACAGCATGACTCATCTGAATCAGCCGATGACTTAGAAAACTTTAACCAACAAAAAGGGGAGTGAAATCCCTTCTGCCAAAGTGGACTAAGAGATCAAGATCTATTAAAAAAGAAAATTCGCAAATTTTAGCATCACGTTTGCTAGAACGGAATTTGTTAAAGGATGATGTCAAAATAACGTACTTTGGAAAACGTCAAAAGCGCTTTGCTAAGTATTACTCGAAAAAGAATATTTGTTATTGCAATGATGTGTGTGGTTTATTTGAAAAGAGCCGTATGATCCAGTCGAGTGGCGTTTGTTTATCGACGGTTGCAAGCTCAATCTAAAACCTGTATTGTTGCAGCAGGAAAACATCAAGCCTTCGATACCGCTAGCGCATGCCGTTAATATAAAAGAATAATATGAATCAATGGCCATATTGCTTGATTTTATAAATTACAAGGAACATAACTTTAATATTTGAGCAGACCTCAAAGTTGTTGCAATAGTTTGAGGATTGCAACAAGGATGTACCAAACACATGTGTTTTGTGCGTATGGACACTACGTTCGAAAAGAATGGCCAGTCAGAACGAATTACATAGTTGGCCAAGAAAATGTACAGTTCGAGCCACTTGTCAGTAAGGAGCAAATCATACTGCCTCCCCTTCATTTAAAACTTGGTTTATTTAAAAATTTGTGAAGGCTCTACAAAAAGGCGGTGATGCATTTGCATATCTGAAGAGTGTGTTCCCTTACCTATCCGAGGCAAAGATCAATGAGGGTGTGTTTGTTGGACTCACAATTCAATTTAATGTATCCAAGGATGAGGAGGACGCATGGAATTCGTTACGTTGTGTTGTCACTTTAATTCTTGAAAATTTCAGAAGTCCTAACTTTAAAGGAGTCGTCGCACTTTTAATAAGAAAATATGAGAGAATAGGTAAAGATTGTATATTATATTAAAGTTTTTATAACACTCAAACGCTGCACATTGTATTGCCTACAGAAGTAAAAATGTCGTTGAAACTTCATTTTTTCGATTCTTATTTGAGTTTCTTCCCTGAAAACCTCGGCGATGAGAGTGATGAGCATAATGAACGATAACATTAGGATGTGAAGAGTACACTTAGATAAAAGATTTTCCTTAAATTTTACGAAAATGGATTTTATTACCTAAAATCTTATTTTTAGGCAATAATTTCCTCAAATATTTACAAAGCGGTTATTTTACGTTAAGAATGAATATATTTTATACATTTACGAATAATAATAATATTTACTATACCAATTTAAATTATTTAATAATATGAAAAAATTGTTGCAAATGTTCATATATAATTTTTTTCAGCTGATTGCCACCATGAAATATATGTCAATATGTGGCAATGAAAGATATTAAATTATTAAGTCATAAACAAATAAAAATTGTACGACTTTTTCATATGATATGAATAATTAAATTTGGTTGTGGTTAAACTAAGGTTGCAACTTTGGTCACACTACGCCAATTCTCGCTGCACGCACCGGACCATTGTCATTTTTTACAAGTAAATAAATTTTTTTGCTGCCTGAAATAAGTGAAGTGGCTAACAATAATACATGTACACGGGATTGGAACAAGAAAAGTACATAAATGAACAATGCACGTTATGTTATAGTATTATTATTTTCATTTATATGTTTACGGCTCAAAACAAAATCAAACATCATACATTCCTCAAACGTATGATCTTCTTCTTCTTGTTCGTGCCTGTGTGGACGCTCTGTAGTTACGCAGTATGCGAGCAGTGCATACATACATTTGTGTTTTTCTGTCCCTTTTTGCCCTCGACCGTGAATTGCACTCTTTCTCTATACTGTCGTGTGTATAAAAATTAATATGTAGAAAACAAAAATTTTTGTTAAATAAAATTTAAGTAATTGTGAAACCAACAAAAGGAAATTGTTTTTTTTGGATATTACTACTTAAATTATGGTTATGTTCTACTACCTAAAAACAAATATATAAGGTCATTTATTGTCAAAAATGTAGGCCTTTCTATAACTAACAATTTAAGGGCGTATGCTGCCTAAAATCTTAGGTCACATATTACCTATAAGGCAAATTTATTAACGAAAATGTAGGCCTTTCTATTACCTAAAGAGACGTTTTATGGCACTACATTGCCTTAAATTTTAGGACACATATTACCTATGAATCAAATTTATTGCTTAGAAAACTTTAGGTAATGGAGGCCTGAAATTAAGTCCATATATTCCTTGGCTGTTTTTTAGGTCATATGGACTTAATTTTAGGAATTTTTAACATTTTTAGGGTAAAATTTTTTCTGAGTGTATGGAACGCCGCTATCAAGGATTTTGGGATGAGGCCCTGAAGTATTTCAAAAAAAATTGGGGAGAAAACGGACCATGGACATTTTTAATACCACTTGAACCGTAAAATTGAAATTGCTCATTTTGTAGATAAATGCTAATAACTTCTAAAATTTCCAACAGATTTCGATGTATGAACACTATTGGAATTTAATATACATTAGGTAACATCATCGAAGAGAGAAAGAAATTTAAAAAAAATGTTTTCTTGGTGAAAATAACGGCGTAATTTACGGTTTTTTCAAATTTTCGATAAAAATAAAACAAAATTCTCGATATCTTTGTAATTAGCAGCTACACCACAATTTTGACAATAAAAGGAAGTATGAACGGTTGAAAGATAATTTTATAAGCTAAATTTGGTGTAAAAACTTGTTTATTAGTTATTTCATAATTGAGATATTTGAAATTAAGTAAGAGGTCCTTTTTCAAAAATGCGAAAAACTGTAATTTGGAATTATCTCGAAATCTGTTCTACTGAGAAATTTATAAGCTCCATATTCGGAATCAGCGCGTAATTTTACATAAGGAGTGACATAAAATTTTAGAGGATTAAAAAAAATTAAGTAATTTGTAGACTTGTGTAATCCATTATATCTTTTAAACAAAAAATTCTAAAATTTTGAAATTTGTATCGAATACCAAAAAAACTCAGTTGAATAGGTTAGAAAATATAAACCAAAATGTGCATATGGGGGTGGACATAAGTATTTGGACAAGAATTCAACATTAATTTATTCTCAGCCCAGAACCTAAAATGGTTAAAGAATGATTGTTTCTAGACAATTTTTTCACGCCGAATCCAAATCTGGCTTTAGAAATTCCATATCTCTAAGGCATATTTGAGCGTTTTCCAAGGACCCTATGTCCTAGAAACGGGTTAATTTTTAAAAATTTGTAAATGTCAAGTTATAGTACTCAGTTTTATCTATTAAATGAAGTGCATAATATATTCATTTCATAAGATATAAGATCGTGATCGGTCTGCAAAGTATGGCCGATTTGCATACAACAAAAATCGGCATTTTAAAATATGCTTTTATGTAAAATCTTCTTTGATGATACATACCGATATTAGAAGTAAAAACATATGACAGTAAATTCTTTGATATATTTTTCCAAATGCTTTAATGGTGTTTGGTTTCTGCGGCAACACCTAAATATACTGTTGAAATTTTTACTTTAATGTCCTTCAATGTTTTTATGATTACCCGTGATTAATATTCATTTTCCCTTTTAATGGGTTGGCGCATTTCCAGCCGGAAATTTCGATTAAATGTATTCACAGATTTTTTTGTGTGCACTCAAAACATAGTCATCAGCTGGGTGTTAGCCAGGGGCTTTCGCTTTTTTCTAAACGTGTGGCTATTTTGGCCAATTTAGCACTTGATCTATTGCAGCTTTACACATTTATAACCAAACATTATCAGGCATTCCCCAAGCTGTCTGTAAACAAAATAGCTTGGTATAAACACATCAAGTACATGGACTTGTCTGCCAAAAAAAAAAAAAACGCAAATATTTACACAAACCAATTTTCAATCAAGAAAAAAATGGCTTCAACCAGATGAAATCAATTAACATATTTCGTAGCAGTTGATAATAACCATAAAAACCAAAATAATTGAAAGTAAGCATAAAAATAATGCAAAAGTCAGCCGCGTGCCTGCGGAAAATAAACGAAATAATTTCAACTTAAGTAGAACAGCAAACAAATTGCGTATGAGAATTGGGCCAAAGACATGAGTGGAGGGGGCTCTGGCAGCAGTCCATCAAGTAAGTCGAACAAAAGTGAAAATTAATTAAAAATAGACCGAAGACGCCAATGGCCTCTTCTCTTAATATTTGTGCCTTGCTTTGATTAATTTGTATGTTCGACGGGAGGCGGCCAATGTGGCGGCACTTCCAATATTTGCCAAATAATTAATCACACCACAACGTGGCCAAGACAGGACAATCACAATGCCTGCGAGGCAACTGATAACACGCCCAGCTACACATACAGCTTCATCATCGTTTTTCTAGTTGAGGGAATGCAAAATTGTACAAAGTGTCCACCGTCTGTTTCAGATTATGATAAATTTTTAAATAAAGCTGACACTTGAAGCGGTGACTGATGCTCGGCAGTAGTAGCCAGGCTTTTGCTGCGGAATGCGGACAATGTCTCTGATTGTGAGGGAAATGTCTAGTGGTTGTGGTGGCTTTGTTTGATTTGACACTACACTCAGACGGACTTAGTCATAAGATAGTAACGGCTTAAAGCAAAAGTGCTTGGTAATAGCTTACGTATGATAGTCACTTCATTCAAAAGAGCATTGGTAGTGAGACGTTGGAATTTAACCAGGCAGATGTTTGATTAATTTTTCAATATTTAACAAGATTTATATTATTTGGTCTCTTTCTGTTGTTGAATAATTTGCAGCACTGTGCCTTTTTGGGATATTTTTGGTATTTATTTAAATAGTTAGTTTTAAAATGTATAGAAGTTTCTCTGCGATATTTATTATATATTGATTTGTTTATGCTTGCACTGACAAATTGTCGACACATTAAACAAATAATTTCTTCTTAAATGAAATAAATACTTAATTGCAAATTAAATTTCACTAACATATTCTAAATTGATCACGGAATAAAGGAAAATTATCCTAGTGCACATCTAGCAACTGTACTAATGCGTCATTTGGCAATTACTTTTCATTCCAAGCAGCGATTGGAAACGTACTTAACTTTCTTACACAGGTAAGGTAAGCGGTAAAAGTCAATAAGGTTAGTTATTGGAAGTCAACCCCAAAACCTTATAAAAATAATTCTTCACAAAACAAGTACAAAATGTTCTTGATTTAAGCCTATAAAGCTTTTCTCAATTTGATCTTAACATGTGGGATTTTTGTAAAGTTTGTATACCCTTGAGCATGATATATTTCTGCCTGTTTTTTATATGGCAGCAAGACGATATATTCATCCGATTTGGATCAAACTCTCTACAATTGTGTTGAGACAATAATATTTTATAAATGAAACGTATAAGCACGCTACCATTGAAAACAAAAAGTTTTTCTCACAAAAACTATTTCCTCGACCGATCATTCCTATATGATCTAGTCAAGCTTTTGATAAATTTAAAAATAATGTGTTAGCATATTATACTGATCAGTAACGAGTTTGGGAGCGATAGCATTGAAAACAAAAAGTTTTTCATACTAAAACTTTTTTTCAGATCTATTTTTGTATGGCAGCTATACTATATAGTTGCCCGATTGCATAAAATTGCTGGAAATTATTTGAAAGCATAAAAAACTTATAAGTACGAGGTTTGGTAGCGATAGCATTGAAAACAAAAAAGTTTTTCTCGCTAGAACTACTTTTTCAACCGATCGTTCCTATGGCAGCTTTATGCTATGGTCATCCGATCAGGCCAATTCCGAAAAATGTGCAGCGTATTTGTACCAAAAGACTTCGTGCAAAGTTTGGTTACGTAAAACTGGTAAAACTGACGGTGGAGATAGCATAGAAACAGACGGACAGACGGACGCGGACAGGACTGACGCCATGTATCAACTCAGCTCGTCACGCTGATCAAGAATATATATTTATGTGGTCGGAGATGCTTCCTTCTGTGCGTTACAAACATCCGACAATTTTAATATACCTTCTCCAAGGGTATAAAAACTAGAAGAAATAAATAAACCAAAGACCAAGATGTTTATACTGATTGTTAGAGAATCTCCTCCCCCATAACCAAGTTATTTTAAGAGATTCGAATTGAAATAATTCTCATTTTCTGTAGCACATTTTTTGAAGCTTGCATTGTATTTTATTTTGTCCTCAATTCAAGAAATGTTGTATTGGGTTGCCCAAAAAGTAATTGCGGATTTTTCATATAGTCGGCGTTTATAATTTTTTTAACTGCTTGTGACTCTGTAATTGCATTCTTTCTTTTGTCAGTTATTAGCTGTCACTATTAGCTTGCTTTAGAAAAAAAGTGCGCGTAATTTTGTTTACATTTGTTTGATTGGCGCCCTTTTTAATATGGAGTCCACAAAAGAGCATTTTCGTCATATTTTACTTTATTATTTCCGTAAAGGAAAAAGCGCAGAGAGAGTTGCTAAAAAGTTACGTGATGTGTATGGTGATAAAGCCTTAAAAGAAAGACAGTGTCAAAATTGGTTTTGCAAATTCCGTTCTGGAGATTTTTCACTTAAAGATGAGCCACGTTCAGGTCGGCCAAATGAAGTTGATGATGACCAAATCAAAGCATTAATCGAATTGGATCGTCATGTAACTGAGCGTGAGATAGAGAGAAGTTAAATATACCAAAATCAACCGTTCATTATCACATACAAAGTCTTGGACTGGTGAAAAAGCTTGATATTTGGGTACCACATGAATTGAAAGAAATTCATTTAACAAACCGAATCAACGTTTGTGATATGCATCTTAAACGCAATGAATTCGATCCATTTTTAAAGCGAATCATAACTGGAGATGAAAAATGGATTGTTTACAATAACGTTAATCGAAAACGATCATGGTGAACCAGCTCAAACCACTTCAAAGGCTGATATCCACCAAAAGAAGGTTATGCTGTCTGTTTGGTGGGATTGGAAGGGTGTGGTATATTTTGAGCTGCTTCCAAGGAACCAAACGATTAATTCGGATGTTTACTGTCAACAACTGGACAAATTGAATGCAGCCATCAACGAGAAACGGCCAGAATTGATCAATCGTAAAGGTGTCATTTTCCATCATGACAACGCCAGACCACACACATCTTTGATGACCCGGCAAAAACTGGGACAGCTTGGCTGGGAAGTTTTGATGCATCCACCATATAGCCCTGACCTTGCACCATCAGACTACCATTTATTTCGATCTTTGCAGAACTCCTTAAATGGTAAAACTTTCGGCAATGATGAGGCTATAAAATCATGGGCTGTGTTTTTTGCAGAATAAAGGCCAGAAGTTCTATGAGCGTGGAATACAAAATTTGCCGGGAAGATGGCAAAAGGTTATCGAACAAAATGGAAATTATATATTTGATTAAAGTTCATTCTAAGTTTGATTAAAAATGCATTTACTTTTGAAAAATCCGCAATTACTTTTGGGCAACCCAATACTTCAACTAATAACAATCTTTTCTTAAGTATTATTATAGACGTTTGTGTTTATCTAAATAATATTAACAGTCGGATATCTGTTCTAGAATGTTTCGTACAACAAAATATACTTAAAATCTTAATATACCCTTAATCGGCTACAACAGTAGCCGTTACAGTAACTGGTTATTCGATTCGGTTTAAATGTCTGATTAAATTATATTCGCGTCCCAACCAGGTATCATTGGAAATTTAATTTCATTAAAAAGTACCTAATTTCTTACTTGATAAGGTTATGTAAAAGATACTAAATTGGAAAATACCGAGGTAAGGCAAAAGCTTTCTCAAAGTCTTTCGCTTTCCGATTCATTTACTGAGCTTTATCATCTATAACAAGTCCTATCCATTTCAGCCACTGTTGTTTTCTGCGCTGGACAAGATTGACTCTATAGAGTTCATACTGTTCATGATACATTCGGCTGCAAAAACGCATAGTCAACTTCTAAAGGAATATGGATCGACTCGTTTTTCGACTTGAGTTGATCTAAGAAAACCACAGGAGCTGGATGTGATCAATTTAAGGGGGATTCTTCATGTGCAAAAAATTCCTTTCGATTTTTTTTTTTTTTAAATTTTTTTATAGCTTGGATATTTTATATTATGGCCCTAAAAGGATTTTTTTTAAATTTGAAATACTTTAGAAGATATTAATAAACTTAATTTTTAAATGCAAAATGCATCTGAATACGAAATGGTTAACTCGAAAAAAAAACAATTTTGGACAAGGCATTTTGCCTTAGTTCCTGCTGGCTCTAATAAGCCATCAGCTCAACTCGGTAAACACGCTAGTATTATTTTTATTTTTTTTTTAGTTTTTTTTTTAATATTTATTTAAAATTTTATTGTAATTTTTATTTGTGACTTTATGCTAAGAACGTGTTTTTTTCAAAATATATATATATGGGCTAATCCGAAAATTTTTCAACCAAGGGCAGAAATTTAATATGTCCAAAATCCAAATGTTTGTTAATGGAATAATATGATACATATTCAAGCTTCAAAATATGTAAGCAATATTGTTCTACGGTGGTTTGTTCTTGGCAAATGCATACCTGCTCCCAACTCTTGCTTGTAGTAGTAGTAGAAGTTCTTAATTCATAGAGAATTAAATATATATAGGCGTGGCATTTTGCCGTTAGCCTTAAATTTAAATTATACAATTCACATTTTTTTAGCAAGCTAGAGCTACCGGAACGTCCTTCCTTCAGAGCTACACCACCTACCTTCCCCGCTCGTCGCGAGATAGTAGATCTTTCACTCCTCAGGATGGAGTCCCTTAAAAAAAAAAGAAACAAAGAAAAAAAGTAACAGAAATCTCTTTTAAAATGCTTTCTGCAGGATTCTTGCCCTGTATTTGTGAGCATCCAACAGGTATTTTGCTAACACTCTCCAAGATTGCCCGTTTAAGACTGCTATTAGCTCTTCCAATGTGAGACATGCCTTGCCCCATGAGCGGATCCTCAGTTCGTTCAAGATTGGACAGACTGCTATGAAGTGAATCACATCTTCGCGTGCTCTTATGTTGCAAAGACTGCACAGCTCATTTTCAACACGTCTGTGCGGTGAGTAGTTAAGCGCCAGTACCTCTGTTCTGGCTATGCAAATAACGGAAATGGTTAGAGTGTCATAGTCTTCCTAAAGTAATTATTTTCTCAAGCTCGTAACTTAAACGGTTGTACATCTGTCGAGAAGTTCTTTCGCGGACGCCTGATATTTGCCTCTTGCTTGTATTAATTCTTGAAAAAAAAGGGTTTTTATTAGTAAAAAAATGGTAAAAACAGTCGTTTCAGTATTTTGAGCTTAGCTAAACTTAAAATTTGTTTTATTTTCTTAAATTTAAGGTACTCATTATATTTGTAAGATATCTAATATATATTAAAAATTTTAACTAAAAATTAGATTACTGTGTGTAACGCGCCCAAAACAAAAAATATTTTTTTTATTTAACAGAATGAATTTTAATAATTTTGTTTTGGAACTGGCTTTATAAACAGAGTTTTCCATGCCCTTTAATCTGATGAAAAAAAACTGCAGTAACGGGATGTCTTATTATTCTTTGAAAGCCGGGTTAAAATTGTTTTTAATTTTTTGTATTTATTCTTTTTTGTTTATTATGCTAAATTCGCTAAAAAAATGTGGAAATGCACATAAGCCTTAAGGTCGACTTCCATTTTTTATAACGTCCGCAACGGAACTTTAAACCAGAATACCTTTTTTTTAGAAACAGATAACCTTTTATTTAGAGATGTTTGAGAGTACTCCCAAAGAACTGCATTTTGCAAAAAAAAAATCATTGAAATATACCAATGAAATTTGCGTACAAATGTAACGTCCGCAACGCAGGATTAGCCCATATAATAATTTCTAGCACATGTTGTATTTTTGTGTTAAAATCAGCAATATGCTGTTAGCGTGGCGGTATGTGGTCTTTGTTAAACGAAATTCAAAGTGTTTTGTTTTACAAATTTGTAGAGTTTCTTTAAAACACCAACTTTTTTTGTATCCAATCAATGTTATGTTAACCCATATCAAGTTCGATGTTTGAATTTTACCCACTTGAAATTGAGGGTAATTTTTCTGGCCACCTTGAACCTTTACTGGTATTTCATTCGTTCACCCGCTAGCCATAACCGCTATCCTTCACTCAGACAAACTTTTTTCGTTTTTGCACTTTCCACTTTCGAATCCCTTGCCGCTCCATGGCCTTGACGAACTTCGTTCATATCAGTAACGTCTTATTTTTTCTGTAGTTTATTTTGTTGTTGTAGCCGCCCCTTAAATTTGCTTCACTATTCAATGATTAACTTTAGTCATTTATCATAAAATCATTGCCCCATAACAATAGCGTAAGCAGAGAGCTGGACATGGCGACCACCCACACGGACACAAATAGCTAAGAATAATGCCCTGAAAATTGTCAAAGAAAAAGATGTTGATATTGTTTCTTTTATTCTTTTTTTCATTTTGAACAATAACAACCACTCTTGGTGCATACAACATTTATCTCCGTGCCCAGGTTCAATTTGCATAAACATTTTGATTGAAAATAGAGAACACAGTAAGCATTGTCCCTCCCCTGTGGACCACAATTGCTTCCTGTTAACTCTGAATTATGTGCACAATCAATTTATGCTTAAATTAAATTTTTCTATACCAGAGGTTAAGTGTCAGCGACATCATTCAATCACAGAAGAAAAATCTCTGCATGACATGTCTCCCTGGATACGCGCAAACAAATCCCTTATCAGAGAGCCGAGAATATAGCAAAGCGTTAGCCGGGTGAACATAGACAGAAAATACGTGTATTTATAGGGAAAGAAGCATTCAATTGAAATGTGTTGCATTTCTAAACCTCCCAGCTCCAAGCTCATGCATCAAATGTTGGTGACAGTTTTTTCGCGCATCGATGAAACATTTCATTAATCAATAGAAAGAGCAAATGTTTGGTTGTAAGAGTAGCAAATGTTTGTAGTGAGAGTTTAAAATTAAATATGGAATTTATTAAAATAGTTGTAGCCTTAAATTAGAAATGTGCAAATCTGTAAATTAACGAGAACTTTTGTTGCTAATTAACAAAGGACATTTTATAATATTAAGTCCAATGTAATCCACATTATTTTTGTTTTTTGACTAAAATCGTAAGCCATGCGTACGAAAGAAAGCGAGTAGTTAAGCTACAAAAGAAAGAAATCCGGTATTAAAGTACTTACCATTTCAGTAATATTCCATGAAAGCTGATTTTTCAGTACTTAAAATAAAATATGATTGAAAAGTTTACTAGTTCGGCCTATTAAAACAACAAAAATTGTCATTTTGGGCCAATTTAGTTTACAAAAATAAAAAAATTAAATGACCCTTTTCTATTAGAATTTCCTTTTAATAAAGGTTATAATGCTTAGCTCTTATATTTTAAGCTATATCTTAATTCAGAAACGTTAAATTTATTTTTTTATTTATTAAAGTCGAACAAAAAAAATAGCTGTCAACAAAATTATGCTCACGTTATAAAAAAGGCTTATCGACTAATGAACTAATAACGACTCTGACACGATGGGGGAGTTTTATTTGCCCATTCGGCCAGCTATGCCCCTACTTACAGCCAATTATAGTCAGAGACGTTATTGGAGATACCAAAAACTTTAATCATATAGAGATAGAGAAGAGAAATGCATAAAATTCATTTTTGAACGCTTGGAAAAAATATAAAAAAATCAAAAAAAAATTATTTTTAATTTTTCTAATGAATGATTAATGAATCAGATTGATCACGTTGTAATCGACGGAAGGCACTCATCGAGTGTTCTAGACGTACGTGAGATTCGAGGAGCCAACATAGACTTGGATCATTGCCTTGTTGCAGCCAAGGTACGCACGCGGCTCAGTGTGGCACATGCCTCACGCTCTGGCACACGTCGAAAGCTAAATGTCGAGAAGCTGCAATCACAAGGGACCTCTGAAGCATACACAGCTTAACTCGCCCAACTGCCCAGAGAAACCTCCCCATCTTCTTCAGATATATCTGAACAGTGGAATCGTGTATCACACTCCATGAGTACGGCTGCCAAGAAGATACTCGGGTACTCCGAGTCCCCTCGAAGGCGGTCTTGGTACGATGAGGAGTGCAGCCCACAGGAGAGCTCTGCAGTCGGAAGCAACGCGGGCTGTTAAGGAGCGATGCCGGGAGAAAAGGAAAGAGAAGAAGCGGCTCTTTAGAAGAGAAGTCGAGATGTTATTCGGCACGAGTGAGACTCGAAAATTTTACCAGAAAATTCAGCAATTAACAGAAGGTTTTAAGCCCAGAGTCGCACAATGCAAAGACGAACACGGGAATCTGGTCACCGATCCGCAAGTGGCGCTTAACAAATGGAGAAGCTACTTCTCCAACCTACTGGGAGGCGATGACGAACATGATGCCGCTTCTAGAGAAGTAGCGATGCCACCAATCGACAACATAGAGATAGACCCGCCGACCCAACAGGAAGTCTGCTTAGCCATGCAAAGGCTAAAGAACAATAAATCACCAGGCGCTGATGAGCTGCCCGCTGAATTGTTCAAGGCTGGAGGGGAAGAATTGGTAAGGTGCATGCATCAACTTCTTTGCCGAATATGGGTTGACGAAAGCATGCCCGACGATTGGAATCTAAGTGTCTTATGCCAAATCTTTAAAAAAGGAGACCCTGCAGTTTGCGCCAACTACCGCGGGATCAGTCTCCTTCCCATTCCATATAAGGTTCTGTCGCGCATTATTTGTGAACGTCTAAAGCCGCTTATTAACACACTGATTGGACCTTATCAGTGTGGCTTTAGACCTGGTAAATCCACCACAGACCAGATATCCACACTACGACAAATCCTGGAGAAGACCTATGAGAGAGGCATCAACACACACCATCTTTTTGTTGATTATAAATCAGCCTTCGACACGCCGATAAGGTCAAGGTTTTTTGAAGCCTTGTCTACCCTTGGTATACCAGCAAAGTACGTTCGACTTTGCATGATGACGTTGAGAAATATACAAAGCTCCGTCGAAATAGGAAAGAACCTTTCCAAACCATTTGATACCAAAAGAGGCGCCTTTATTTATAAAGATCTAATGCTACTCGCATATGCCGACGATATTGACATTATCGGCAAAACGAACGGGCGGTAAGCAGGGCGTTTTCAGAGATTGAGAGGCAGTCTGAACTAATGGGCTTAGCGGTAAATGAGTACAAGACGGAATACCTAGTATCCGCGGACAATAAGTCCTTGCGTCTTGGACAATCTGTTACAATGGGAGAATACAACTTTAAAGTTGAAGAGGATTTTGTTTACCTCGGAACGACGATAACCAGCGACAAAAAAATCTGTCTGGAAATCCGACGAAGGATCACTCTTGCAAACCGATGCTACTACGGGCAAGTAGGGAGCTCAAGAGCAGAGACCTCAAGCGAAGAACAAAATTAGCCCTATATAAGTCGCTTATCATCCCAGTCCTGCAATACGGCGCAGAAGCAATGACAATGACAGCAGCGGATGAAGCGGCGATTGGCGTGTTTGAAGAGCACGTACCAAAAAAATGAAAAAAAAATCATATTTCAAAAACGGAGCCAGGAAAAAAATTGTGAAATCGATTTTTGAGGCCTTTTTTGGCTGTAAACTAGTGTAGTATAGGGCATATGGAGTTACAAGTCCCAATCATATGCTAAAAATTTTCAAAGTGAGCTAAAAGAAATCGGCGGCTAACCAGACCAAACCCAGCGAAGGTTTTTTGTACTACCATCATACCCTTTCAGAATTTTTTGGTCTCGACCGTATCAACTTTTTAGTGTTACCGGCCATTACATCTGGCAGGCTCTTTAACTAATTTACAAGCGAAATTGATGGAACTGATACATTCTTTATGCTCTATGTTCCTCAAACTTGCGCATCCATCGTTCGGGGTTCAACATGGTCAAAATCATGGCAATGTAGTATGGTCATTTCGCTCACTTACTTCAATACTGGCATAACTCAAAAAATACAATTTTTGACTTAATGATTCATATATATACGCTGTATTGTGTACTATTTTGCGTCAAATCTTCTTATTGATATCTCTTATACTTTCCATGTGAGATCAAAATATGTCGAAATATCATTTTACAGGTTCATTTTCATGTTAATGTAAGAGCGTCATATCTCAGTTGTCCTGAAGTCGATATGGCAGAATTATACTTCGGCTTTCAGTCAAAACATATATTTTCAAGTTTTATTAATAAGCATTTTAAATTTATAATATATAGATTCAGAAACTAAAAGAACATTTTCGGGTTAAACCCATTGTGAAGTTTATATGCGTTTTTTCTCAAAATGGATTATTTTGAGTTATGCCAATATTGAAGTAAGTGAGCGATTTGTGGTCCTGAAAAGCAGTTTCTTAAGCATTTAGCGGCTTCATTACCATGGAGATCCCTTAACTGCGAATTGCATACTCTACTCTCACTTGATTTTTAAAAATCGAATTGATCAAATTTTCAACTTAGTTGAATTCAATCAAATAAATTTAAAATTCAAAGTTCATTTAGTTAAGTTGAGTTAAAGTAAAATTTAATCAGTTAATTTTAGTCAAGTTGAGTTTGAGTTAATCAACTAAAATTTTAGTTCAACTAATCAAAATTTCATAAAACTTCAATCGATTGACGCCCACTCTGCTCACCAATCACACTTTTTGTTCGATTCCTTTTTAGCAATGGTGATTGTCAACCAATCGCAATTTGCAATCCGCATTTAGCAGGTTGAATCGGCAATCCAATGACTATGGTGGAAAAAACTGATTAGGTGCACATTGGAGAATAGGTTACTATTATTTTAACAGTTGCAGTTAATAAACAGTGGCATTTGTTTCATTTTTAAAAATATTTTACTAAAAAATTAGTAACACAGGCGAATTTTATATCAATATTCGTTGTAGACCAAATAAATCAGATTTGGTCAACCCTTTTGGTTTGCTTCTGGCCAAAATGGTTAACACCTTTCTACTAATTAAATCTGACATTATTCAAAATAATAAAACTATCCATTTTGTGGTCAAAAAAAAATACAGAACAAGTGCTGTCATAATTATTTGAGGCATTAATTTGAAGTAATTGATCTCAGCGGGGCAACAAATTTGTTTTAAATATTTTCATTTTCAATGAAAATCCAAGCAATAATAACTGCTTTTGCACTGATGGCTTTATATTTAAAAAACCACTGAATTTTATGTACATTTTGAAACTGAATGCATGATGAACTCTGATACGCTCTGACATTGCATCGCAAACAATTCTTGTGTAAGCATTGAATGAAATTCAATTTTCTTTTGCATATTGCACACAGACAAAGACAACGACTCAGACTCAGATTCAGTCACCCGTCCACCGTTTTTAATAAAAATATATAGGAAATTAAATAAATGCAAGCTGACAGCTTGCCATTGGTGACAAGGGTGTAACTCAATTTTTACTCTTCGATTTTCTGTCACAGGTGTTGAATGTCATTTTTGGTAAACATCATCATAAAGATTACGCTTTTATGATTTTATGATTTGCCTTTTCTTACAATCCGCATAAGTGAGCAAACGACAAGTGATTATTCATTTCCGTCAAACTGTTAGTTTTGTCCATTGGCTTTTATTTTGGGCATTTACTTAAATTGGCTTCCGAATTTGTGATAAATGATGCTGCTTGTTTGATGGTCATTTCATTGAATAGACTGCTAATGGCGAACAGAGAGCAGGGAGGATAACTTGGTGATTTATTAAAAGGAGTTGATTTTGTTTATAGCGCAAAAACACGAACTGGTGTTGCCCATATTGTCACTTGGGTCAAATAAATGACACGGAATTCTTTGGGAACTTTAATTAATTAATCCAAGCAAAGAGACTAAAGAAATATGTTTGATTTTTATTGAGTTCAGCGGTTTTGGCATTTCATTTGAGTATCGATGTACATACGGAAAACAACAATTTGAATTTGAATTAAACCTACTTTGGCCTGAGTTGATCATTAATGGTTAGAGTCTTTCAGGCAAAAATCCATGCGATCGAGAAAGCTCCAACATTTTAAAAGTAATCATATTGGACCAAGAGCCCTTGTCCCAAAAACATTAGACACCGTACATTCAAAATAAAGCAGAACCATTCGGTCTTAAAAAAGCTCTTGATTTTATCCTGTTTCAGTCTAGAATTTGGTAAGAATGATTCGTTCTTGAAAACTGTTACTTTGAGTACGAATCGTTCTTAAATTCGAAATTGGCCGTTAAAAATAAAAAAACGAGAAAGGCAAAGCTAACTTCGCCTGTACCGAAGTTTTGATACATTAAAAAGCTTGTCTCAACGGTTAGCGACTTCGACCAAACTTCGCAGATCAGCTTAAAAACATTACATATTACCCATGACCGTGTTTGAGAGCAGTAATATTGAGAACAAAACAGTTTTTCTTACTAAAACCCATTTTCCGAACGAACATTTGTATGGCAGCTACAGGAAGTAGTCATCCGATCCGGTCGGTTCCGACTTATTAGCAGCGTGCAGTAAAAAGAAGACTCTGTGCAAAGTTTCAGCTCGATAGCTCCAAAACTGAGGGACTAGTTCGCGTAGAAACAGACAGACGGACGGACAAAGCTTAATCGACTCAGCTCGTCATGCTGTTCAAGAATATATATACTTTATGTGGTCGGAGATGATTCCTTCTATGCGTTGCAAACTTCTGGGCAAATTTATAATACACTATTCAAGTGTATAATGAATACAAAATTCTTGATTTAAGAAAAAAAGTTTTAATTTAGGATCATTTCGTTCTTGATGTGAAAACGAGCTCTTACTTTAAGTACAAATCAGAGATATGTGCGAGTGCACCGCAACAAAAGATCACCGCACTCGTATTTGATATTTTTCACACTAGAGTGTCTCCAACCACTGCAAAAAATGTACACGGTGGCATATTTGTGCTTCGGCTCTGAGTGCCTATAATACGCGCTGTCGCTCGTGCGGCAAAATTTGTTTATTTCCACAAGAAGAAAGCGAGTGTTGATGGAATCTTCCCAAAAACGCTCTTTCTATTTCTATCTCTCACTCATTTGTCTCTCTCTTGTTATAAAGAAAAAAAGTCTTGCGGTATTTTTATTGAATTTTCAATTGTTCATAAAATTGGTTATAATAATGCGATTTAAGTCAAATATGCGCCGTTTTGTTTGATGACGAGTTCCCAACGAGATGCCAACTTCATAATGCCCCTCTTATAGAAGCTCGCTTCCCTATTGGCAAAAAACTCGGAGAGCCAATTTTCACAGGACTCTCTTGTGGCCAACTTCCGACTACCAAGCTCGTTCGCCATGGACAGAAATAGGTGGTAATCACTTGGTGCGAGATCCGGACTATACGGTGGATGCAAAAGAACCTCCCATCCGAGCTTCCGGAGCTTCTGGCGCGTCACCAAAGATGTGTGTGGCCTGGCGTTGTCCTGATGGAAGACAATTCGGCCTCTGTTGATCAAAGATGGCCTCTTCTGCATGAGTGCTGCATTCAAGCGGTCCAGTTGTTGGCAGTACAGGTCCGAATTGAGCGTTTGGCCATAGGGGAGCAGCTCATAGTGGATGATTCCCTGCCAATCCCACCAAACACACAGAAGAACCTTCCTGGCCGTCAATCCAGGCTTGGCCACCGTCTGGGCAGCTTCACCGCTTTTCGACCACGACCGTTTGCGCCTCACGTTGTCGTAAGTGACCCACTTTTCATCGCCAGTCACCATCCGCTTCAAAAACGGGTCGATTTTGTTGCGATTCAGAAGCGATTCCCATACGGGCAAAAATGTTTTTTTGCGTCAAGTCGTGTGGCGCCCATACATCGAGCTTCTTTTTGAATCCAAGCTTCTTCAAATGGTTTATAACGGTTTGATGACTCATGCCCAGCTCTTGGCCGATGCTACGGCTGCTACTATGCCGGTCTCTTTCGATCAATTCAGCGATTTTATCGCAATTTTCGACGACAGGCCTTCCGGACCGTGGCGCATCTTCGATCACCTCTGCACCAGAACGAAAACGTTGAAACCATCGTTGTGCGGTGGAAATGGAAACTGTATCGGGTCCATAAACTGCACAAACTTTATTGGCAGCATGAGATGCATTTTTGCCTTTATCGTAGTAGTACTGTAAAATATGCCGTATTTTCTCTTTATAACGATATAACTCACGAACGACTAAAAACAAACAACAATAAATCAAACACGTGTTAGCGCGTGAAAAGAGCTTTCCAAAAAGCTCTAGTGTGAACCGATGCGACGAGTACAACTAGAACTACGCGCTTGCAAAGACAAGCTTGCGGAAATACCGCAAGACTTTTTTGACAACTTTAAATTTAAAGAATATGGACCTTAGTCGCTTTAATGTTACCGACTTTAATTCTTATTTGTTGCCCGTTGAGAACATTTTTGTTGGTCTTAAAGCCCAACAATATATGGATAGCCGGTGTATGGAGAAATCCGCAACTTTAAAAGTAAAGGAAACGGAACGCGAGTTTTACTTGGAGCTGGTTCTGCAAATAATGCAGCGCTTTGATTTTGGCCGAGAGGATATTAAATCTCTCTTATGATCACACCAGCCAAGGTAATTTTTAGCGTAGAAACCGATATAATGCCACTTATTAAAAATTTTGAATACTTATGTGAATCGGATCCAGGTGAAATTATTTCTCAATGGGCCATGTTAAAGATAACTGAAGCTAAGTTTAGAAAAGAAGAGGAGATATCTTTATTTTGGGAAGAAGTGGCAAAAGTAAAAAACGGGGTTAATATTGAAGTGTTTAAGGAATTAGTAAGATTTGTAAGAAATATATTGTCCCTTCCACTCAGTTCTGCTTCGGCAGAGCGTAAATTTTTTAGCATCAGTTTAATAAAAACCAAATTGAGAAATAAACTCGAATTTGATTCAGTTTCAAATATAATGCTAATAAAAATTTTTGAAAGGAACCTGTTCTCAGAAGCGCGGAAAATTTAGCACGCCAAATTGCACTTTATAAATTTAGCATCCACATAAATTTTTAGAGTGCCCATATATACGCCAAAGAGGCCAAATACAGAAACGGCCACACTGGTGGTCAGCTGTTTTGATTTGTTTACAAACAAAATTTAAAAGATTTACCAAGTTGTATGCTGCGCAACAGAAAAACAGATCTGTTGCTGCCATGGCGTTGCACCAAATTTCGGTTCAAGGTGTTGGGCGAGGATGCAATTATTGCCCGTTTGAGACACAACAAGGCCGATCTGTTCGTGATGTCGGGCTACTACTTGGAGGATTATTTGCATTTTTGCCGTTTGGGCAACAATAATTGTTTGGAGAAGTTTGTACAAGATATTGGCTAATCGGCCTACAGTGTGGGTCAGATAGAGCAGTTTGTGGAGTAGATAATGCATCGATCGGCCCTGACGGATGCCAAGATACGCGACAAGATGGGGGTTGATAGTTGTTTGACCGTGCATTTCTTTGCAAAAATGCTGCTATCGTCTGCAGGAAGGCGGCTTGGAGTATCTGCAAACGCTACGCTAGAGATTAGAAAATATATTTTCAGTTTTCATGAAAAATTGTTGTTTTATTTGCCGTAAACTCAAAATCCTCCTCCTCGGGTTCACGTTTGACAGACACGCCCCCACCCAGCTAGCACCGCTGCTCACGGCAGTCGCTCCGCTGTCCAACTCCATTATTAGCTGGTCTGCATTGGGTTCATTTTTGACCTCCAACAAGGAGAAGCAGGACGTGGCCGACACAGTTTTCGCGGTGGAGGTGGAAAAAATTATGAACGGGTTTGGTATGGTCATCACCTGCTGTTTGACCTCCTCCGATTGCGGACGCAACCGTCCGTGCCAAACGGCCGAGATGTTTCCAAGGGTCGGACGTTGGCATTGGAGACTGTTTTCAGTACGTCCCTTCATTTGTGACTCTTAGCTTATACTTTCTTCGCAGTTTAAACTTTCCGTCCGTTTCCTTCTGCCAAATTATTTTCCTCCATATTCGATTTATGATGCGAAAATAAAGAGCTGCAGCCAATTCCGCCAATGGCATCAGCTGTTCATTCAATCCACTCACGACCCACACTGCTATCGATACGTCAACTATCGATAGGCCAATTGGGCATTTATTTAGCGCGTCTCAGAACACAGAAAATAAATTCAGCCGCGGAAACTTTCCGCCACTGTTTTTTTTATATGGAGTGCGTCATAAAAATTTATTTTCCGCGCTTCTGAGAACAGGCCTTTTGTTTTTTTACTTTTTTTGGTGCATTTTTTCTTTCTCAAGTGGCAACCGTGATAACAACAACAACTAAAGGGCATTTGCGCTTGCTTTTTCAAAGAAGAGAGAGAGAAGAGAGCGAGAGCATGACTGTGGCATGCGGTGCTTTCAATACAGAAACAACCACTTTGATAAATGATCAACCGAGAGACTCAGTCGCAAAAATAGCAATAACAGAAAAAGTGTATATCTATCTCGACAGCGAAATTTCGAGTTTACGTCTCACCGCATACGCGTTTAAAGCGAATATTGACGCAGACTAAGGAACAAAAAGAAAATCGCTCTTAGCTAACATAAATAAGTCTAGATCATGCTCATTTTGAGCTCTATAAGTTCTTAAAAAAGTCCCCAATCGTGTTTAACATATGGGTCATTCTTTCATAAAGCGAACAGTTAAAAAAATTTTTTTTTTCATTTTAAAAAAAAATACGAAATTAGATCTCGACATTTTTTGTTAATTTTATAAACAATTTAAAAAGTCGTCAAAAACGAAAAAATGGAAAAAAGGCTTTTTTAAAAACACGATATCTTAGGTTTGGTTTATCGACAGGTCTCAAATTGATATTGGTAAAGTATTTTACTCGAGTCTACTAAACTATAATTTTATAATATTTAATATTTGTTACAAATTATTTATAATTTTTTATGTTAAGCTCACCATGATGATAAACAATTTATTGCTCTAATATAACTTAGATTTATGCTTTCAAAGAGTTGAGACTATTTAATTAAAAGTTATGAATTTTGAAGTTATAAACAAATAAAAAGATGCTCCTTATAACTTCAAAATTCATAACTTTAAACTATAAAAGTCTCCATCTTTTGTAAACACCAAAATTTAAGTTACGTTTAGGACAATAAATTGTTTATGCTAAGAAGCTATATCATGGTGGTTAGCACTGAGAAAATTATAAATAATTTTTAGCAACAATTACTTAATATTATTAAATAATTTAAAAATCTATAAAATTATAACTTGAGTAGCTACAGTAAAATACTCGTCAGCAATATCAACTTGACCGATAAACCAAACCTGAGAAATCACGTTTTTAAAAAACCCTTTTTTCCATTTTTCCGTTTTTGACGATTTTGAAATTGTGTATAAAATTAACAAAAATTTTTGTGCAAAACCGCAAGATACGTTTTGATGTCGAGATCTAATTTCGGATTTTTTTGTATTAAAATAAAAATAAAAAATTTTAACTGTTTTACTAAAGAATGACCCATATCCAAAAGTTCTTGAAATCAAGAACTTAACCCCAAAATGTGAGCTTTTTGGTAGCTCTTTTGCAGAAGTTCTACGCTTTAAAGTGTAATATTGTGAATTTTTTTAAATTTGATACTCTGAAAAATGGTTTAAAATAGAGCTTTGGGGGTTTTTTTTTTTTTCCAAATGTTCAGGCAAAAGCCATTCTTAAAAAATTTTTACCTTCTTGAAAAAAGGGTTTTTTCAAAAAAAAACTTGTGCTTCAAAAACTCTCAAACAAATATATGTGAAAGCCGCATCATTTCCAAACATTTTGGGTGCCCGAACATATCGGTAGCTTGAAAATTGAGGAATTTATGGCCATTTTTTGTCATGTAATCTCAAAAATATCAGTATGAAAAATTTATTTAGAACTTTACAAATTTGGTAAACCACTTCAAAGACTTCTCGGTACACGCGGAATGGAATTTTTTTGCAACAGCGCACGGAAAAGGTGCTTGTGATGGGGTAGGGGGAACGGTTAATCGGTTTGCCAGGCAATACTGCCTGCAGCAAGGAACAAAAAATGAAATACTTACAGCTGAAAACCTTTATTAATGGGCAAATGATCATTTAAAAACCATCAATGTTTTTCTTTGCACCACAAAAGATTACCAACAGTGTGCAGAATATTTAAAAACCAGGTTCGAAAATTGTAAAACTATCAAAGGGACGCTTGGGATTCACCATGCGGTTCCTGTGAACGATTCCTCACTTAAAGTGAAGACCACATCAAAAACTGTAATTTCAAAATTAGTTAGAGTGTAGTTTATTTTTTAGAGCATCTTATTATTATTATTATTATTATTATTATTATTATTACTATATTATTACTATTATATTATATTATTACTATGAATGCAAATTGTTTTAGTTTTTCTTTTCTATTTACTTTTATTTTTAGACTAATAAAATTGATAAAAAAAAGAAAGAAAAGGACCCGGTCGTATTACACACTAACACTGTGCAACTTTTTTAAGGTCATTTTCTGGTTACGCCTTCGGACCGCGATATTTTTTAAGAGCATACCGAAACTAAAAAAATCCCCCAAAGGACTTGGTCCTATCACATCGTTAAGGTACTTTTTTGATACCAAACATATTTTCACCCCAAACTGTCCATATATCATAAACCGTTTGGAATTTTGTTTTTATATCTTGGGCAAAGTTAAAGATATAAACTAGAGGAAAAAAAGTCATGAACAGACTGACCCAAAAAATTGGCATCTAGTGCTTCAAAAGTGCAAAAACTTCGAAAAAAGGGCAATTTTTTCATGTTTTTTGCCGGAAACGGCTAAACTACTGGGAATTTGAAAAACCTTTCTTCTGCGAAATTATCCCAAACAACAATATAAACAAATCTCTAGTACACGCCAGCTTCATACGAACACCCCTTCATACCGTTTTGATACATAAAATTGGGAATCCCTTCAAAGTTCATCAAGACTGCTGTTAAAAGTAGTGCCGAAATCTTTGATTGCTTAAAAACCATCTTTCGAAACTCAGCGATGCAAAAATTAAAGCTGGTAATTATGTAATTTTAATTATTTTTATATCTGATTTAGCTGATTTTGCATTAAACAGGTGTTCTGACTGGACCAGATACGTATCAGAAAATTAATGAAAAGCGATGACTTCACCACTGTGCTCACAAAGAATCACCGGCAAGCATGGGACGTTCTTAAACCTGTGATTCAGAACGTTTTAGGAAAGCACCGAGCTGAGCCAGATGAAGTTAGGAAATTAGTGGCAAGAATGCTCAAGTGTTTTGAGCGTATCAACGTATCGATGACTTTAAAATTGCATTTTTTGCATCACTATCTGGATGTTTTTCTGAAACAATTACCCACAGAATCGGACGAACAAGGGGAGCGATTCCACCAGGTTACAATGCCAATGGAAAAAAGATATCAAGGCAAGAAGCTAAATGCATTGCTCTCGGAGGTTTGTTGGTGGAGCCACAAAGTATGCCAGTATGAGGATGAAGGCGTCGAAAACCTAGAAGACACT
Organism: Lordiphosa stackelbergi; assembly: GCA_018904235.1. Classification (NCBI taxonomy): domain Eukaryota; kingdom Metazoa; phylum Arthropoda; class Insecta; order Diptera; family Drosophilidae; genus Lordiphosa; species Lordiphosa stackelbergi. The sequence continues at coordinate 11,876 of JAEIFU010000829.1, read as the reverse complement.
GCATGTAGTGAAAACACGAATAGATGTATGCCTTTGGATCATCTTTTTAGTTCTGGAAGTACAGAGTCAGTCCATGAACCAGCATCAAAAATATTAAAACCTTAACCTTTGGTTAAAATTACGTTTTTTCCTTTTTTTTTTACCTTTAACACACTGAGAAGTAAAGTTCATAATGAATACAAAGTGTTATCTAGAAAAGATAACTTTTATAGTATTAAAACGGTATGAAGGGGTGTTCGTATGAAGCTGGCGTGTACTAGAGATTTGTTTATATTGTTGTTTGGGATAATTTCGCAGAAGAAAGGTTTTTCAAATTCCCAGTAGTTTAGCCGTTTCCGGCAAAAAACATGAAAAAATTGCCCTTTTTTCGAAGTTTTTGCACTTTTGAAGCACTAGATGCCAATTTTTTGGGTCAGTCTGTTCATGACTTTTTTTCCTCTAGTTTATATCTTTAACTTTGCCCAAGATATAAAAACAAAATTCCAAACGGTTTATGATATATGGACAGTTTGGGGTGAAAATATGTTTGGTATCAAAAAAGTACCTTAACGATGTGATAGGACCAAGTCCTTTGGGGGATTTTTTTAGTTTCGGTATGCTCTTAAAAAATATCGCGGTCCGAAGGCGTAACCAATTTATGTGTTGCACTGTGTAACCGCCAAAATGTATGCTATGATAATTTTTTCCCACAATTACATAAGTTCATCTGTTAGGCTGCCTCAATATGCCACCGGTCTCCTACGTGGCCTTATCATCAGCATCATTATTATCATTATCATCCGCTTCAGCTATCTGAGTGGCCCTTTTTGCATAATTATGCGAAAGCAGTTGAGCCTCGCATTTATGCCTGAGCCTCCATTAATCGCCAGCATCGACATTAATCAGTTTAATATAACAAATTAATTTCCCAGCCTGAGTGCGACTACGGAAATGAGGAAAAAAACCAGAAATGACTTAAAGAACTGGTTACTGGTTGTCGACGAGCAAAAGAAAATCAAACAAACAAACAAATTAAATTGAAAATCGTAAAAAACGGAAATGACGGGAGCCAAACAATGGCGAAAGAACAGGCTGGCCCAGAAAAAAGCAGCTTAAAGCTATGTGAAATTTAATATTAACTCTTAGTAGTGTAAAAACGAAAAGAAGACAGCATTCCTGCCTATAAATAAATCAAGAAGCAAAAACAATTTGGATCACAGACCACACCCGCCCTCTCACGCGCACACACACATACACACATCATAAATTTCAATTCGAAGCTTCTAAATAAAATGAAAGGACAAAATTGAATGTAATAAATTATAGCCTCATAGATTAAAATAAAGTCAGGTCCGTAACAAAACTCATTACAATTAGTTTGAATCATAAAAATGACCATCAAAAGTTTTCTCGCAACCAACTAAAGGCGTCTAATTCAATTGCTCCCGCGGGAGAGGAGGCACAAAAGACAAACGTTTCTATGGCAATACTTTGACATATTAACTTTTAAATCTGCTGGACAATGAATGTGTGTGAAGGTATTTGGCAGCTAAATAAGAAATGCCTACTTCTTGTTGAAAGGAGGGCATAGAAAAGTTTTCAAATTCGAACAAACAAATTAGGAGAAAATGTAGTGGAGACAAGCGCGAGGGAACATAAACAAAAAAAACATTTGTATGGTGATTAAATATTTAAGTCCAATGAAGTCTGTCTATATAAAATGTCTTTAACAATTGTTTGAGCATCTACTTGGTCACCGTAACTGCAAGTGTCGATTGACATATTAGGCTAATTTTAAAGATATTTTATTTTACTCAGTGAAGAAATATTGATAAATCAAAAACACATACAACTTTTTCTCGATTCACCTCACCAAGGCCTCTCCAACTTAAAAAGAAATTCCTAAAATCCTTACATACCTTAAATTACTTAAAATTTACTCATATTTCCCTTATAAGTTTTAAGATATAAACCAAAATTGTAAAACTAAACCTTTCTAATCACAGCCTGGGCTAAACAAATCCAAATAATACTCTTTACACGTTTTACTCAAGCTTAATTTTGCCACTTTTTTATGCTTATAGCCCTTGTTATCTCTCGGGATAATCCATTAACTTCAAGCATGTCCAAAAAATGCTCAGATGACATTTTGGTTGGCCAGCAGTCAACCTCGTTCCTCCACTTTATCATTGTTGCAACAAAAACCAACAGGGAGTAAAGAGTCATCACATTTACATCTGTCATTGCCACGAAAGCAAATAATCCGCCAGCGCAACTTTAAACTTAAACAATTCACTTATGTACATAAACCCGAGTACGGTGTACACTGTACCATGGTACATTCATATATTGCTTTGTTGTTAAGCTCATTTGGTGACCACAAAATATTTTGTCAAATATTTTAAAACCCAATTCCCGTCTCGCAGAGCAATAATGCGCACGAAAAATAATCAAATGATAGTCAAGCGCAAATACGCAAATAAAATATATATATGACCCTTAGGGCATATTACGTATACGCCATGTATGCGCGATGCCAATTTTATTAACCGCAAAAAGTTTTGTGGCCACCATCAACAACGTGAAGGTATGAAAGTATGTGAATGCGTTGGTGAGTGTGGAACAAAGGGGGTAAAAATAATCATTTTTGTGCTGGGGAAGTAAGAGAATACCCTGTACAGGAGATCAAAGTAATTTGAGACACTGGAAAATGTTCAAAATTTTCTAAAGTTTTGTTTTAATTAAGAGTGGTTCGAGACAATTGCTGCTGAATTTGTTAAGGAAAATCCTTTAAAATACCAAAAAATCTTACTCTGAATGTCAACTCTAATAAAGTGTATTCCTATCTTCAACACGAAAAAGAATGTTGGTCTGCTAAACAAGAAAATGCAATACATCAACTACATTTTTTTGTTCATAACTGAAGAATTGTTCATTTGATCTTTATCATTTCTTTGGCAAATCGATAAATAATGCTAATTACTAACTACCCTGCAGTTCTGGAGGTGACAATTGCCAATGCTGTAACCAACTACCCCATTACTTCCCGCATGGGTACTTACTAGAGTGACCATATGGTAAGCGAACGAATGGTTTAAGCGAACACCGAACAACCAAACAAATACAATATTTATGCCCTGTATATTCTGTAACCCACCGCGAACCAGCGTACATAGGTACTTCCCTAAATGTATAATATCTCATTCATAAATTTTCGATTGGCCCTTCCATTTCGCCAAAAAAAAAATTCTGAAAATCCACTTTTTATTTTTAACCACTTAGATTTCCCCCCTTAAGGTCCTTACGTAAAAATGTTCCCAAAGAATTTGTAAGAAAGCCTAAAAAGCTAAATGATGTTTTAAATGGATTATTGTACTATATTTGTGCTTTAAAAACCAATTAACTGATGATCAGTACTACGTTTTACTTTTTATTACTTTGCGCCTATAGGTTGTTGTGCTACATAAGCAAAGAGTATAAAATTTGGAAATCTGTCAGCGCATGTTGCAGCTATTTGTTTAAAATTGCCCTGTCAAATTGTAAAATATGTTACTTTCTCATTATTATATTTGTAATGAGGCTATTTTAACCTACAACGTAGATGGCGCTCAAGCCAAAGCGTTAACAGCCGAAGCGAATTTTTATAGAGTCACGCTCTGTACGTATGTAAAATATTAATTATTAAATAAGCTTAGTTAGCAATTGAATTATTTCAATAAACATACATATTTCATTAAAAACTGATTGATTTTTGTTTAATTTTTCTTGTTCCCAGATGCAATAAATTTAGTCGAGCGAACTTAATCAACAGAGTACCAAATGCGAAGAGCTTTGCAGATACAAAAGATGCGGCATTTTAAAAACAACATCATCAGAAAGAGAGAGAAGAACAACAACAATTTACAATAAATATCACACAAACGCATACAAAATGTAATTTTAAATTAAAGCTGTTTTATTTATTCGCTTCTCGGTACCTACATAAGTACCCCCATCATGGGCACCCATGTAACTACCCATTTTATGGGTACCTACATAAGTACCCCTATCATAGGCACCCATGTAACTACCCATATTATGGGTACCAATGTAAGTACCTTTTTTAGCCACCCTAATATGGGGACCCATTTCTCTAGCTGTACAGTAATCGATGTGGTGGCGATTGGCCCTATTTGCGGACATTTCATACAAAATACGAAATGAAGAAACGCATTTCTTCTTTCTACGTAAAGTAAGTAGAGGTGGTTTCCTAGTAAGTACTTATTTCACCAGCCACGAACTACTTCCCCAGAACTGCAGGGTATCTCCAGCAGGTACAAATCATTTATATACAAAACTGTGAGAGATAGGACTTTTTTTCAAAATCGCGGAGCGGGAGGGGACGTGGCAAAAATTAAAAATAAACTTGATCAGCCTTCAAGTATAAGAAGTTTATGTTCCATATATGTCAAACCTCTACGACAGACAGACAGATAGACATGGCTTCATTGACTCGGCTGTTGATGCTGATCAAGAATATATATACTTTATGGGGTCGGAAAAGATTCATTCTCTCTGTTACATACTTTTGCAGAAACTTAATATACTCAGAGTACCTTTGGTACAGAGTATAAAAATACTATTACAAAGATCAACTATTTAAAAATACCATTTGTAAGATCATGCTTAGGGCAATAAATTGAATTTTTTTTATTGATTGTTTCTATCTATAAATCACGAAGTATTTTTATTTACCATTTTTGTTTCTCGTTCAATATATTCACATCTGGGAGCTGTCAAAACAAACAATGTTGCTGCAGTTACAGTGGAGAATTTTTGGCACACATTTGTAGAGCTTGGAAAAATATTTATAAAAAATGAACAAGTGAGGGTACATACAATCAATGGGTGTATTTGGGTGTAATTGAGCTGTACGTAATTATGTATGATAATAAAATTTATGCGGGACTTTGGTTCACTGGAGTCTGCATTCCCAAAGAATTACACATATAATAACTTAATTTAACGCTTAACATCTTTTAGTTTTGCAATGTTTTATCGACACGAGAACACACAACCTCTCACTTCAGTAGCTCAAATCTCACTATCCCGCTGTTCCGCTTGATCGCTCTTTCTACTCATTTTTCGTGCTTAAAGCGTAGTATACACTTCCACCAAAGACTTGCCAAAACAAAAAACTGCATATAAAAAAAAACTAACAAAAATTGTTGTGCCAATGCCCTTTGGCAGTCTCTTTGGGCAGTACACACTTCCAACAAAGGCTTCAATTAAATACCGATAAAATACTAGATCCGTATTTTCTGTATTGTTATCGATAGCTCGCTGAATAATTAATTTTAATTATTTCAACAGGTATCGCACATTGTCGATACACAAATATGCGTAGTCTGGTGAAATTTGGGTAATTTTCCCATCAATGATTGAGCGCTGTTTTCAAAGCAAGCTACAAAACGCCGTGAGACTTCAACCAAATTTAAACTGGGTAATAATTATGAATTTAATCATTACTAAATTATCATATTGCTAATAAAGCCTCGGAGCAAGGGGGTGGGCTGTGAAGAACGCATGTTAATCCTTTGTATTTATTAATTGTGAAACTTATAATTTAAAATTAAACCAAAAAAACAACGCTCTAGGCAATGTGGCCATATTACATGCAAACATCTTACAATCTGGTCACACTGTCACAAAACAAAAGATTTGTCACTTTTGGTATTTTTGTTTTAGCAGTTCTTTGCTGGAAGTTTATACTACGCTTAATTTGTGATTTTTGATTGGACATATTACGTAGCTATGTTTTATATCATAACACTGACATTTTTGATTGTTTTTTCACTTTCATAACAAATATTTGGGGCCACAGTAGACTGGTCCAGATTTACAAAATTTTGGAAATTGTAAAATATCCCGACGGATTCTGAAAATTTGACACAAAACAATAATTTAAAAATTTTTTTCGAAATTTTCGTTGTAGATAAACTCGTGACAAGAGGTCTCTAAAGTTCGTAAATTTGACTTAAGTCTGCAGTCCACGACTTAAACGGTAAAAAGCTGAAACTTTGCACTGGTGTCTTTTTTATGGTTCGTTATAGTACAAATTTTTATTTTCCGCTTACCGCTCATCTATCAACTAGATCCCATAAAAAAAGAATTGTGGTATAACTTCTTTGTTTATGATGGTACCTAAGCCAAAATTTAAATGTTTTGATTTTCGACTGTCCTCCATGAAATATGTAAAATTCAGAAGAAACACATAGCTATTTGACAGCAACCAGTTGGATGAAAATGTCTTCTATGAAAATCTCTTACCCTTTTGTAAGCTATAACCACCAAATTATATATTTATCAGTTCTAAATGTTCCCCCACAAAATATTTAAGTTGCAGCACAACTGATACATTTTATCATGTAGCTGCGCTAAAGAGTGTTGCTCTAGAAATTGAATCTAGTGAGAAAAAAATTTTTGCTAATAAAGGTACCTTAATGGGAACTCAAACAGGTCTGTTCCGAATTCCGAACGTTTTCAAAAAGTAACAAGTAGGACCGTAACCAAATCGTTCGGAATTGGGAACAGCAAATAGTAAAAGGTTCGTTTTCGTTTCGTTTTTATACCCTGTACCCATTAAAAATGGGTAAAGGGGATCATGAAGTTGTGCAAAGGTATGTGCAGGGAGAAGGAAACATTTCCGACCCTATAAAGAATATATATTCTTGATCAGCATCAACAGCCGAGTCGATTTAGCCATGTCCGTCTGTCCGTCTGTCTGTATGAACGCGTTGATCTCAGAGACTATTTATAAGAGATAGAGACCCAAATTTTTGTATCAACGTAGGTGTACCCTGATCGAGTTTGTTTCAGTTTTGCTGAATTTCCCCCCACTCCACCCTGAAAAGCGCAGCATGATCCGAGCAAAAACACCAAAAGTTATTCACTAAACAAATTTTGACCCATGCTTTTACATAAAACTTGATCATGAAAAAGCTTACATCCCTTATCGGCACTTTAAAATATTTTATGAACAGAAATATTTTAAGCACGAACAGCGCTTTAGGTACCATCACAAACAAAGAAAATTCCGAAAAATATGAAAATGAGTGTTTTGTGTCAAACTTTGAGAATCCTTCGGGATATTTTTCAATTTCAGAGTCTAATGCCAGCTAATACATGTGTATTAATTAACATTTTCAGATCAAAGATTCTGCGTCTAGTTTATTGGTTAACCATTAAGAAGTCATTGGGAAGTGTTTTTGGAATACTTAAAAAGTTTCATTACATAATGGACTTTATTCGTAAAAAAATAAGAATCATTTTTTTTAAACAAAAACCAGGAAATACACTAATTGCACAAACAGGTAGTCACACTTCATTAAAGCCACAATTGCGAGAACTAAGTTTGTAAGAACTCAAATTGTGCGCAACATTTATTTACCTATTTGTTACAACTAAATGCCAATAGTGCCATAATAATTCGTCACAATCAATGTTCCAATTGCTGACACTTGTTTGCTCGATAAAATATCGATAGTAAATCTAGCGCTTTACCGGAAAAAAAGCAAATCGTGCCAGAATGGCGAATGTTGTATCAATGACTTTAAAATTGATTACGGATGTTTATCCGATTAGACATTTTTCTTTTTTGACAAAACATATGTTCAGATCTACATCAACATTCTACATCCCTTGGTCTCTTATTAGAACTATTCTAGATGCTGGTATATGGATAAGTATGGATAAAGTTGTATCCGCGTTAAAAATTAATGTCGAAACAAACTTAAATAAGTTTAAAAGAAATTGATGATTTATTTCATCCGGGGCTTATACTGGGACACGAACAGGTATGCATAGGACCATACCATGTTTGACTTTTTCGACGGAATATTGTAAATTTAGTCTAAATCGTCAAACTTCGACTATTGAAAGGCCTCTACTTTGTTAATGGATGCTAAACCAAACAAGATTTAAACTAGAAAAATCTCATAGAATATATCTAAAAACGAGAAAGGCAAAGCTAACTTCGTCTGTACCGAAGTTCTGATACACTTGAAAAAACTTGTCTCAACGGATAGCGACTACGACCAAACTTCGCAGATCAGCTTAAAAACATTCAATATTAACCGTGTTTGAGAGCGGTCCTAGAGAACAAAACGTTTTTCTCCCCTAAAACCCATTTTGAGAACTTGTTGGAGCTAAAAAAGGGTCGACATATTAGCAGCGTGCATTAAAAGAAGACTCCGTGAATAAATTTGAAGTTAATAAAAAACGGACGGATAACTGGATCGTTCTGATCAAGAATATATACTTTATATATTTGAAAGATTTTCTATGCGTTGCAAACTTCTGGGCAAAATTATAATACACTTTTCATAAAAACCAATAGATTATATTTGCAAAAAGTTCTGTTAACCCATTTTAGGATATCAAATGGTCGAACCCTGCCTTACGAAAAAAAAACCCAACTTCGGTCATTTTACAGTCATGGCGACTAATCATGTAAAGACAAAGCCAAGCGACCGAAAACTTTAGTCATCAAATTAAGCGATGCGACGCCAGTCGCACTACATGGCGTATGCGTGATAATTTACTTTGTGGCGCCACTGTTGCCGTTCAAAACATATACCGAAAAAATGTACCTTAAAAACCATCATAAAAAATGAAATATAATGTAAGAACATTAATTAGGCAAATTTCTAAACCGCAAAGGAGGGTACAGTAAATGGTTCTGCTTGTAGCACTGATTGCGCTTGTGCTTAATTAGCACCCACGGGGAACAGGAGCATTGCTGCTGACAGGACTCGCTGCCGTTGTCTCTCGCTCTCTCTCTTTTGCTCTCGCTCTGCTGTGGTGGGGCTGACTGATTGACTTATGCTAATTTCCACTCCGCCGGAACAACGGAATGACTTTGTGTCATTTAGATTGATCAACTGGCTGACATTTAATGAAAATTTTCGGCATCGAATTTGACACCTGCAAATGGAAAATACTTTTACACCTTTTGTGGTTTTACAGCTTATTTGCATTCAGGTTGATTGCTTAGCTTATCTAAAAGATGCTTTGTAAACATTTTCATTTATATGACTCAGACCTGACGTCGTTTATTCAGACAACTTTTCGCATGACCTCTGACACAGTTTCAAAAACCAAGAAATGAAAAAACTTCAAAAGATAGCCTTAATGTTAACCTGTGTCTTTAGCTTAGTAGTTCTTTTGTCTTTAAGTCAAGTTAATTAGATTCGACCCCCCCACTGGTTGGTTTTAATAACGAACTTGTGCGGTGGCATACACCGGGAGGAAACACAGAGAAAAAACAGGCAATGATTAAAGCGGTCTCTAAATAAGTGGATAGAAAACAATTTGTTTCTAATTTGGGAAAATTGAACTTATCTAATTTAAATTTTTTTTCTTTTTCACGCTTCTATTTACCTCTTTTGTTTGAATTTGCCCATAAAATTTCTGTTCTTGCCTTATTGATTCATACAATGATAAACAAGTTCCGGAAACTACGAAAAAAGTTTGAGGTTAGTAAGTTTTTGAACTTCAATTGCGAGACTGCTTCTGTAAATACCTTCTGTTAAAGACTACTATGAAATTAATCAGCTGAATTATTTAGTTTGTGTACATTTGGCTTGTTCAACAGCAAGTTAAAAAAGTGACAAAGCCAAGGTGTCAGTTTTTAGGGATGAATGCGGTGGAATTACCGGTGAATGATAACAATTATGACGATTGTTTTCAGAACAGTCAACTCCGACAGATCGTTATTCACGGTTTTAGCACTTAAAATCAGCGCTACAAACCGGTTTTGAACCGAACCTGCTAGAACTTAAAGTTCCGCAATTTTTTTGGTTTTTTTTAGAATAGTTGTAAAGCCTTTTTATACACTTGAAAAGTGTATTATAATTTTGCCCAGAAGTTTTCAACGCATAGAAGGAATCATCTCCGACCACATAAAGTATATATATTCTTGATCAGCATGACGAGCTGAGTCGATTAAGCTTTGTCCGTCCGTCTGTCCGTCCTGTCGTCCGTCTGCCGTCTGTTTTCTACGCGAACTAGTCCCTCAGTTTTGGAGCTATCGAGCTGAAACTTGCATTTTACTGACGCTGCTAATATGTCGGAACCGACCGGATCGGATGACTACTTCTTGTAGCTGCCATAGAAATATTCGGAAGATTCGGAGAAAAACCTTTTGGTTCCTAATATTACCGCTCTCAAACACGGTCATGGGTAATATTGAATGTTTTTAAGCTGATCTGCGAAGTGTGGTCGAAGTCGACAAAAAGGGCAGAATAAGCATACAAAAACTGCCCCCACTCGTATCAGCACAAAATTTTAATATGTCATTACAATTAATGAGAAACTCACTCTCCTAAATTTTTGGTCTTCTAGTCGCCATTGAATCAAATAACTCGTTTATCTTAAGAACCGCTTAACTGATTTGAATGGGATTAATATATGTTGTAAGTGTTCACAGCACAATTCAAAAAATAGTTTTTGCACTTTTATATTACCAATTCTTTCGCCCAAAAAATATTATTGAATTTTTCAAATAATTTTTTTAAGGTGTTAACCTATTGCGACACGTACAGTTTTTGCTCGTTTTTCTATCAAGAGTTCCCCAACAACATATAATTTTTGCAGACACATCCCAAGTGTGACTAATGGTAAAAAATAATTAAACGTTAATTTAGTAATTTTCATTAATATGAATATCAACTAAAAAAGGGGAAAAGGGAGAAATTGTCAGTCAATATTGTTATTCACTATAAAGATGATTTCCGATGTGGCGGCAAAAATTTTACATTGTTAAAGGCTTCTTATTGAAAGCCCCAGCAAAAACTATAAGAGTTGCAATTGATTTACACCTTAAAAAATTATTTGAAAATTTTAATAATATTTTTTGTGCCTAAGAGTTGGTAATAAAAATGTGCAAAAATTATTTTTTGAATTTTATGGTTGACACTTAAACATATATGTAACCCATTTAAATCGATTAAGCGGTTCTTAAGAGTAAACTCTTACTTATTTTGACTCGAAGTCCCTTGAGCTTAAAAACATATAATATTAACTCTGACTGAGCGTAAGTGCAGCAATATATAAAAACAAAGAAGTTTTCCGACATATAATATCAGTAAGGTCCCACAAATAATAGTTTATAGTCAAAAAGACCCATTTATACGTGAAATTCTACAGAAATTTAAAAAATGATTTTGTGCTCGAAAATGCAAGAAATTTAATTTTAAAAGCATAAGAAAAATATAAAAAAAAAAAAAAAAAAAAAAAAAAAAAAAGAGTAAAATTCATATTTCAAAAACGGAGCCATACAAAAATGATAAATCGATTTTTGAGATTACCATTTCAACCTACAGTAAAACATATTTCAGTTGAAATGGATTATTTTTTGTTTTTTTTTTTTAAATAGTGTAATTTGCGCAAACCATATTTCTTCATATTTGTCAATTTTTTTGCCTCAAGTGGGAACAACTAATATTTTGTTAACATTTTGTAAACCAGGGACTGTAAATCATTATAAGCAGGGATCGTAAGCCTCAGGAATTTTCTAATAAAACTTTTTTTATATGGGTGATACCATGAAAAATCGTCCACTCGAATAATTTTCTGCCCGATATAATATTTTTCGTATTCGTTTATATTCTGAAATATGCTTAATTCAAGGGGACAAACGATTTAAAAATTTAATAATTTTCAATTGCTTACTATCCATTGGTAATAAAAAAAAACTTTCAAATTACTTACACTTACAAATTTAAAAAATTTTCAGGACTGTTCTGAATTCCAAACGTTTTGAAAAAGTAAAAACGAAACGAAAACTACGTTTTGGTATTTGCTGTTCCCAATTCCGAACGAATTGGATACGTTTTTACTTTTCGACCTCGGTTTCG
>JAEIFU010000828.1:0-94888 GCA_018904235.1 Lordiphosa stackelbergi | reverse complement strand
ACAAAAATGTAATCCTGGCGGCCCAGATGGGCTCCGGCACTATTGGGGGGAGATTCTGCGGGCGATCCACTTCTTATGTTTTCCAAACGCAATTTCGGGGCGGATCCGCAATGGTTTGGTGAGCCTTTCATGTCTGAAACGCTTGATCTGTAAATCAAAACTGTAGGATGAACAGTGGAGAATACAAAAGTTATTGGAGGATCTTCTTCGCCATTTTTGGAAAAATATGGAAAGAGATATTGTTTTTTCCGCAAGATAATGCATCTATTCATAAGAGTAGAAAGACCCAGCGCTCACCATATAAATGTTTTGGATTGGGCAGCACGCTCCCTGACCATAGGAGGAAGTCTTCCTCTTAGGACAATGTTTGGCTTCAGGCGGTTTATGGCTTCATTCGCCGTGTTCTAGTGAATAGCATCTCTGACGCTTTTGGCATTTGGTTCGGTTAGTGTATTTGATTTACCTCTGTAGGAGAGTACATCCTTGTAGTTCGTGTTAGTTTTAAGGGCTGCAAGTAATACCTCATGTTTGGCGCCAACAAATTTTTAAATTTTGCTTCATATTTATGGAGAATATGACTTAAATTTAAATTATGATTTAAAAATGCATCATAAAACATATAAAACAACCACAACATTTCATTTTAACATCGGAATAACCCATAGCTAAAAAAAGGGAAATTTTTTGGCGAGGGATTCATCCCTGTATTTAGAGATAGAACTTCAATTGGAGCATTTGTTGTTCTAACTAGATTTTCTAATAAGACAATGAAATCTCTTGAAGTTCTGTGGCATCGACGATTTTTTCGAGAGATTTACAAAACAACCGTCGGCAAAATCTCTAGAGATTTCTGTGGCACCCCCGTATAAGACCATTTGCAAGGAACTTTTTGGTTAGCATGCAGAGCAGTGATCACGGATCGAAAGTCACTAACAGTATTTTTGGGTATTTGTTAGTGGGAGTCTGGCCTCCATCCATAGTGACTTCGAGTTGCGTATTCTTAATCTGTGTCCAGGTAGTCCTGGTAAAAGAGTCAGGTTTCGTTTAGCCAGGAATGCTGAGACTTATGGTAGTTAAGACTATCAGCTACCTTATTGTAGTCTCTATCCGCTCCGAGGTTGGTGCAGTCATCTGCATTGCTGACTAACTTACGTTCCGGTGGTGGTGGTGGCATGCCAGCAACATAAATGGGGAGAGTACTCCGTCTTGGGGAACTCGCTGCTTCAGACCTGTCAAGTAGTTCGCTAAACAGTGCTTTATGGTGTTCGACAGCGATGTGCATTCGATGTCTTTGAAGAGGATGGAATGGCTTACAGTATCGAAAGCTTTTGACAGGTCAAGTGCGACAAGTACAGTGCGTTTGTGAGGGCTGGGGGAGTTGAGCCCTTCTGCGATGGAGGTGGCGATTTCGCAGTGTGCTCTACTCGTGCTACGGCCTTTCCTGAAACCGTGTTGGCAGAATGGGTAGAATCCTAATAGCTGGAGGAAGTAACGTGATGGGGCTGTAGGAGCTACCTATTTAAGCTGGTTTTTTTAGTCAAAGTGAGCAATGATGAGTAAAAGCCACAATAACTGGCATTGGCCTATGAACATGTGATAGGGAATTAAAAAATGACCGTCTCTTAATTGAACACAAAGTTAATGACCGTGTTCAGCAGAACAACTAACTAGCTCCATGTTCAAGTATAAATTTGCAATAATCTTCCTACTAAACTTGAGTAATGCGGCATCATAAAAGCCAATTTGAGGTATCATGATATAAGAGCATGTATCAAAGAAATAGTACGCTACTTTAAACTGATACTGCCCCGTCTAACAGCAAAAACTACTAGATGCAAAATTTTTGTATGATACCTGCTCAGGGATCAATTATTCTACTGAACAAGCCCATTGTTTGCATGCAAAGGAAAATCAACAAAACAAAGCCAATACACATATACACTTTATTTCTCATATAAATCTTTCCATGTTTAGTAGTTATTGCAGTCTGTATTTAGTTACTGCAGTAACTAAATTTTTTTCTACATTTCTCGCCATTTATTTCTATATCAAAAGAAAACTATTCACGTAAATGATTGTTTTTATCGAAAAAATCTTAGCGTAACAGTAGTGAGCACAAAGGTTGGTCATTCCTCTCTTCCATCTACTGTTCAGATTCCAGCACAACTTGTCAAGTTACAGGCTCCAAGCTGTCAAGATGACCGCGATCCCAAATCATTTGCCTCATACACATCTTTGAATTTGAATTTCACATTCAGTAGAAGAGAGTAAGACTACCTTCACACTGATATCATTTACTGCTTCATGAGAAATGATAATCTTGTAGGCTTTACTTTTATCGTGATTCTAATATGAATTTGACAATCTTTTTAGATTTAAAACATAACAAAAAGGCAGGACTACTAAAATATCATGTCTCATGTATGAAGTACATGATATCAGTGACAAGGCAGCCTAACTTGTAAAATGGAAAATAAGGAAGGTAAAGTTTTTAGTTAGCTGCTTTGTGTCTTTCTCGTCCATTAGGAACAATTCGGCGAATTATAAACAAGCAAACAATTTATGTGAATAAATACAAGTTTTAATCGAGAATAAATTGAAATTTTTACTATCTAAATGTTTACTAGTAGATAAAAAACCGAGATGAATCCATTCATTCATTGTGTTCATTAAACTTTCGGAAGAAACACTTTTTTGTTTTCAATGCGGCTGCTCTCAAACTTGTTACTGATCGACTTCTCAAACACTAAAAACAAAAAAGTTTTTCTCACTAAGAAACATTTTTCGAACGATAGTTTCTTTGGCAGCTTTAAGATATAGTCAGTGCCATTTTCAGGAGTCGGGCCACTCGACTTGTCAAAGTTACCGTGTTCATTTTCTGATTTGGGGATACATCAAAACCATGGTATAATTAACAAGGTAGAGTCGTCAGAAATTCATCATGCGAGAGAGGTACCAGTTGATGTGAATATATAAGAGCATGTTGACATCTCTTTTGCTACATTGATCAACTGGTACCAAAAAAAAAGCAGTCTACTTAAATGACTTCACCTTGTACAGGGTGCCCATATTCGACGGACCATGGCAACGCCATAACTTTGACAGAGATGTCAGATCGCTTAATGAAACCGGTTGAAGCGTCAGCATAACGCCGGGGTTGAAATGTTGAAATTACATCAACAGAACAAGCATGGAAAACTAACGTGCTTAAAAATTAAAAATTAAATTAATTGAAGGGACCGTAAATAAATAAATTGTATTTACGCCATGAAAATCTGAGGAGATTAAGAAGTGCCTTCATGAGAAAAAGCACAGTCGGTTAGAATAACGGTTGGGGTTTTCTAAAATAAATGGCCATGCTTTTACCATAACCGGAGCGTTTCGGAAGTGCAATTTTGTGTCAATTATCGTCGAAAGCGTATGAGGCAGTCTGGTTTCAACAAGAAGGCGCTCAGAACAAGTCTAACAACGTTTTTAAGAAATTGTCCGGGCCGTTTATGTCGGTGATGATTTGGACTGCCAGCAATTTGACGCCGCGACTTTCTTGTGGGGATATTTGAAGAAAGGTTTACGTTAACAACAAGGCGTAGAAGAGCTCAAGGCAACATTGTGAAGAAATAGCCGTATCGGCCGTGGCGAATCGATGGAAAAGCTGCAAAGGGCCCAGGGTGGCTTTAGGTATTGGTAAAAATCTACTTGGAAAAAAATGATTAAGATGCCACCGCCAAATTTTATTTTTTCTTGTTTTTTAAAAAAACAACGGTCCGTCGATAGCAACCCTGTACAATTCCATCATGAACAAAACTATGTCGAAAGCTGTTGCCGGGAAGCTTTACTGTGTTGAGTTTGCAAGACTTGACATTAGGGTGGACGCCGATAGGAAGCTTAACTGATACCAGCTTAAACGATTACTTTCCAAAATTTCCACAAATATTACGTATACGACACGTTCACCGAATCGAAATTTCGTCGAAAAACTCTTCGTATCATTTTAAAAGTTGTCAAATTTGAATTTAATCGAGCAACAAATAAATATGGAGCAAAAATCAAAACTAAGATGAAATTTTGTCGAAGCGAGCCCATTTCCAGCGAAGAGATGCGTTTTATCCACGCTGTTATATGGGACTAAATTTTTAAGCCTATCCAATAAGGAAAGTGCGACTAGTGTGGCTCACAGGTAGGAGTCAGCATGGTCAACGAGCGGGATTACAAGATTAGACTATTCGCAGGAACGGCTGCAACCGTAATGCGCAGCACTTCAGTTCAGTTCGTGTGCGACCTCACTTCAAAGATATCTTGATAGCCTCTTAGTGTACGGCTAAGACTTGCTTTCATCTAGAAGTGAACAGCGCAGAATAGTAAAAATTTTGCAGTAATATACCATTTGGAATAAATATATATTAAGTATATATTATTTTCATATTGTCTTGGCTATATTAAAAACAATTTTTTCAATGGTCATGGTACCTTTTTGTGAAATGTAATGACTTTAAACCAAGTCTACGCCAACTACTGAAAAATTAAACATTTAGTTAAGGGCAACAGTACGTATGAGTGATAAACTTTGAACCCAAGTCGCAGACCCTAAAACTAATTTTTTTTTTTTTCAACATTTTTTTTACGTATATGAAATGGCCTTATATTTTGTAGATACGTTTTGCTATGTTCGACACACTCCATCCGTTTAGTTTTATAATATTCACAATTTCAGCTGCATCTTTTACTTTTATTATTTATGATAATGTTACTTTTATTAATTTCTTTTGAATGGATCTAATTAAGAAAGAAAAGCAATGTCTTAGAATAGTCAAAACGTGGTTGAATCAATTCTTTTCTCATTTAAGGTTTTGTGTTTTTGTGTAAAACAAAATTCCACAACTAAAAACACAAAGAAAACGATGGTGACTGTGGACTTGGCCGAGTCATTGCTTTGGAAGCAATCGTCAACTAAATACAATGAGAAAAATATTTTAACGTGAGTAAAGGCGTCTCCCAGAATAAATATAAAACTTTATCTATTTCAACATTCAAGTAAATAATAGGAAAAATATTGATTATTTTAATTATATGCAAAACCCTCCTTTCTCCTATACTCTTTCCAGTGCCAGAATTCAATGTAAACAGTTTTAAAAGATTTATACTTATAGAAATTCAAGAAAAACTCTCAACACAATTGAACAAAAACAACAGGGGCACAAAAATGTAATTCAGTTCAGGAATGGAGCTGAAAGAAATATGTGTGCTTTATTTTAAGAGCAGACGGAGGAGCCAAACGGATGTAAACACAACAGCAAGCTGGATGAGAAGAGACAAGCAGGGAGGGAGCAGAAGGCAGCAATTGGGTCGCCTTTCATGAAATTAGGGAAACACTCTCCTCCGTTTATATGGGGCGAAATGGCAGGTACATCAACAAAACGGGCGCTGGAGTGAGGTCAGTTATGTCTCAACACACACATATACACACAGTTCTGGGTTTATTTGGTTATTAAGAGGTTATGACAGTCAACAGAGCAAAAATCAGCAAACACCATGCCAAGAGGAGAGGAGAACAAAACAAAAAAAAAACCCACGACGGCGTCACCTCGTTTGGTTTATGGCAAATTGACTTTTAGCACGCTCTTTAACTGCTGCAACGAGCCGCACAAAGTTAAAGCTGCAGCAAAAGAAATATCAACAATAACAACAGAAACAACAACAACAACAACAATAGAGTGCGTTACCGCCGCCATTAAAAAGGTGAACAGACGCAAAGCAGGTCGCCTGGAGGGGGCCATAGAGAAGTCGTAATTTTATAATAGACCCTCTCGTTCACCTGACCTGGTGAATTTAGAAACGCTACACTTCATACATATATGCAGATGCACTCGAGACTTTGACCAAAAGTAGGCAAATGTACCCTGTACTAAAAAAATAAAAGGGGTATCATGAGTTTGTGCAAGTGAGATGAGTCGATATATCGAAGGGTGTCTGTTCTTGTAAACCATCAGATCTCAGAAATGGTAGGAGCTGGAGAAAATGGAGAACCACAGATCAATCAAAATCGTTTTATGCTTTGTCGATTATATGTAATTATGCAATATAACAGAAATACAGAAATTCAAGAACCCAGAACTCCGAAAAAAAAACTCTTTTCATTTTGTTGTAACCGATAACCATATAATAATTTGCAAAACTTTTTTATTTTTACTCTTGACATAAGCTTCCAGATTTGTTGGAATAGCTTTACCAATTCCAAAATCGAGTAGCATTGCCGCAAATCGAGTCAAAGTTGTGCTAAAGAACCGGCGCACAGTGATCCCAAAACCCAAAAATTGGTTACGAATTCGAAGTCAAAACTCAAAAAAATATAAAGGCGTATCCCATATGGCGGACAATTTCTTCAAAAGAGAGTGCTGTCGTGCAGCTTATATATTATATGTCGCAACAATAGTCGTACAAAAATCATCATCGAGACTGAATCTGCAGCTATCCGCAGCTAATTTTTGGATATGTTTTAAAAAAGGGTCTAAACAACAATTTGTATGTTGCAGGGACCGTAACGGTTATAATTTTTAAAATAAAAATTATGTGTTGATTTTTGATCAAAAAGTTAAAAATGAATTCTCATTTTTCGAACAAATCAAAAAAATTATGAAATAATAAAGGGCATAACAGAATAAGCATACAAAAACTGCCCCCACTAGTATCTGCACAAAATTTAAATATGTGATTAGTCGCCATTGGAGAAGAGTATTGCGGACCGAAAGATAAATCGAAAATCTCGTTTATCTTAAGAACCGCTTAATCGATTTGGATGGGCTTATTATATGTTGTAAGTGTCTACAGCACAATTCAAAAAATAATTTGTGCACATTTATATTAAAAATTCCTTCGCCCAAAAAATAATAATATTGAAATTTTTAAGCTATTGCGACAAGTACAGTTGTTTGCTTGTTTTTATACCCTTGGGGAGGGTATATTGAAATTTTCCGGATGTTTGTAACGCACAGAAGGAAGCATCTCCGACCACATAAAGTATAGATATTCTTGTTCAACATGACGAGCTGAGTTGATATACCCATGTCCGTCTGTCCGCAAAAAGCGTCTGTGAGACTGAAGTCACGTTTCCTGTGACGGCTATCGGTCGAGATGTAAAAAATTATGTATTATAACTTAGTCGACGTCGTCGCCTCTCTTAAACAATAAATTGTGATTTAATCGGATGACTATAGCATATAGCTGACTTAGGAACGATCGGTCCAAAATGTAGTTCTAGTGAGAAAAACTTGTTTGATGAATATATCGTATAGCCATATAAAAAACTGGCAGCATATACATATCATGCTTCAAGAGTATATAAACTTTGGTAGAGCCGAAGATAGCATCCCTCTATTTTTTCATCAAGAATTCCCTAACAACATATAATTTTGGCAGAGACATCATAAGTGATATGAGTGAAAAATAATTAAACGTAAAATTAGCATAATTCATTAATATTTATACTGTAAATCAACTTAAAAGGGCAAAAAATGGGAAATTGTCAGTCAATTCTGTATGAGTAGTTACAGTGTGCTCAATATTATAAAATATATTTGTAAAACTATTCACATATTTTATTGGTATTCACTATGAAGATGATTTCCGATGTCACTACAAAACATTGTTAAGGACTTCTTATTGAAAAAACCAGCAAAAAACTATACGAGTTGAAGTCGATTTACACCTCGAAAAAGTTATTTTGAAAATCTTAATAATAACTTTTGATCCTAAGAATTTTTAATTAAAATGAGCGAAAATCATTTTCTGAATTCTATGGTGGACACTTATAAAATATATTTAACACATTCAAATCGGTTAAGAGGTTCTTAAGATAAACGAATTTTTTGATTTATCTTTCGGTCCTCATACTCTTCTTCAATGGCGACTAGGCGACCAAAAATTTAGGAGAGTGAGTTTCTCATTGATAGGAACTATCGGTCGAAAAGAGGGTCTTTGTGGAAAAAAAACTTTTTTGTTTTCAATGTTAACGTCTTCCATATAAAAGATTATTAATATTATATGCTTTCACACAGATTTGGAAGTTTTTCCAGAGCTTAAGTATATGTGCAAATATGTTTTCGTTTCTCTCTTCCTCAATAGTAACAGAACATATGTTCTAGGTATGCAAAAGTCTTTTGTTGTTATCTATTTTTAGAATGCTTTTGCATAATTCTTCTTTGGTCATCATTCTTAGTACCGTTATCACACATTTGAGTGGCGAGATTTGATTTTCTTAGGAAATAAGTTTATGTGCAAAAACCAATTAGTGTGCATTTAATGGTCGGCGTGCAACAAATTGGATGTGTTTTGATAAAAAATGAAAAGTTGAGAGTAAATTAAGTAGTTGTTGCAGAAACAGAAAAAAAAATTTTTATATTTTCCTAAGAATGCCGCGTGGAACACATTTATCAGCTGAGGAACGCGGACGAATCCAAGGATTGAACGAAGGTGGGGCTACCAACACTGAAATAGCTTCCAGAGTGTCTCGACACAGAAATACGATAGCTAATTTCTTAAAAAATCCAAGCTCCTATGGTCAGATTAAACGCAGTGGCAGACTGAGCCACATCGACGATAGGTGCAAGCGTGAGATTAAGCGCCTGGCTGTAAACAATCAAATGTCTTGTACAGGCATTAAACGTCATTTAGAGCTCAATGTCGGTAGAAGACGGATCCATCAAATTTTAACTGAAAATTGTAACCTTAAACATAGTTCCCGGGTGGCTGTACCGATGCTATTGCCACGCCATCTTAAGGCTCGTTTGGCGTTTGCTGACAGGTTCAAATTTTGGACCGAAGAATTCCGAAACGTTATTTTTTCGGATGAAAAAAGTTTAATCTTGATGGTCCTGATGGCTGTCATAAGTATTGGCGTGACTTAAGAAAACCAAGAGAAACTCGCCATAAGAGGAATCACGGCGGTGGATCACTGATGATTTGGGCCTGTTTCGGATATGCAGGAAAGTCTCGGCTATGTTTTATTCCAATAAGAACAAACTCAGAAATCTATATTCAATTGCTGGAGAGTGAATTAATAGATTTTGCAGACGATCTTTACGAAGATAGATGGATTTTTCAACAGGACAACGCTCCAATCCACACATCAAAAGCCACAAAGGCTTATTTTTCTTCAAGAAAAATACCTGTACTGGAGTGGCCGGCTATCAGTCCTGACTTGAACCCAATTGAGGACCTCTGGGGTATCCTCTCAGCCAGGATTTATAAAGGTGGGAGGCAGTTTGACTCAATTAAGCATTTAAAGTACGCTTTGCTTGCAGAATGGGAGTTAATAAGCAATAAAACTCTCCAAATCTGGCAGATTCCATGCCAAACCGCCTTGCAAAAGTCTTAGAGGCAAAAGGAAAGCACATTAACTATTAAAGTTGATCAAAAGTTTGAACTTAATACAAAATTTTAAGAACTATATAAAATGCACATATACTTATTTCCTAAGAATGAAATACATTCGTTAAATAATAATTTTTTGTTAATAAATATTGAAGTACTGTAAGGCAGTTCTTAGTTACTGGCTCTAGAGCTATAAGTAAAAAATATACTTGGCTTGAATCGTTTGGTTTAAAACAAGGTTTTTCCAAAAATGTTAATGCACATATACCTATTGCACTGAGGTACAAAAAAAAAAAAAAAAAAAAAATAAATTTGATAATGCTTTTTTTTTTTTTCTTTTTTAAAAAGGAGGGGGTTGAAAAAAAAAAAAAAACCCCTTTATAAAAAAAGAAAAAACAACCCCCAACACAAAAAAGTATATATATTCTTGATCAGCATGAAGGAGCTGAGTAGAAATAGTCATGTCCGTCCGTCTGAACTAGACGCTCAGTTTTGAAGCTATCGAGCTGAAATTTTGCACAGAGTCTTCTTTTGCCTGCACGCTGATAATATATCGGAACCGACCGGATCGGATGACTACTTCTTGTAGCTGCCATAGAAATGTTTGATTGGAAAATGGGTTTTAGTGAGGAATTCGGGTTTGTTTTCGATATTACCGCTCTTAAACTCGGTCATGGTTATTATAATGTGTTTTTAAGCAGATCTGCGAAGTTTGGTCGAAATTTTCTTAATATTAAATATAAATAAAATTTACTTAGGAACCAACTTTGAAAATGAACATGTGCCCAAACTTTATTGATTCACTGCATAAACTTTGGGGGATGCAGAGTATGTTTTAGTCGGGCTTGACCGACTATCTCACTTGATTAATTTTAAAAAAGTTTTGTTTATTTTTCAAACTGATTGCGCAAAAGGCGTCTGTGAGACTTAAGTCACGTTTCCTGTGACGGCGATCGGGCGAGATTTAAAAAGTTATGAATTATAACTCAGTCGACGTCGTCGCCTCTCTTAAACAATAAATTGTGATTTAGTCTGTCTGCTGAAACCTGACAAAGACCTTGTCACCTGTCACACCACCACTAAGAGAGACATGCAGAGAGAGAGAGAGAGAGAGAGAGGTGTGTGTTTGCGAATATGTTTGACAGATTTGTGTTAATTTTCTATGGGCTCGACCGTAATTCTTTGTCAATTGGAACTTGTTAATTTGTTGAGCAGGGTCTCGCTGCCGTCTACAATCGCTCAATCACTTAATTAGAAACCTGTTCTTCTATTTTTTGGTGGTCCACTTCCGTTGTATGATTTTTTTGGGCATACCTTTTTCTTTTGTTTCAATTCCAAATGGGTCGTAGTGCGTCTGCGATTTGTTTATAGGTGCAGTTGTTGTGATTTTCTGCGAATAACATTTGACATAATTGAATTAAAAAACAGCTACTTTTGCTGTATTTGTTTGATTTTGTGTGTAATGGAAGAGGTCCAAGGGGGCAGCAGCACATGTATGTAAATACGCGAGCGACGACAGACGGCGACGTGGGCAGCGACGTTGACAGCGGGTGGGCGGCAGAGATCTTGTTTAAAGCAAAATACACAAAACACTGGCGCATGTGTGTGTGTGTGTGTGTGTGTGCTAATAATGTAGGTGAAATATAAGAACAATCTAATAGGGGAATGCCAATGGGAATGACGTGAGAGAGCCATCGAGGGAGAGCGAGAGAGAGCAGCTGTTTTGACAACGACATCAGAGATCATTTTTTTTTTTGCACCAACGATTAGGTAACTTTTTTTTTTAAAACATAATTCTTAAGACCCAAGCACACACACTTATCGCAAATGTGTATATTTTACACACACACTCACGCAGGGCGAGACTCTGCAGGCCACAAAATCGATATTCTAAAAATAATATAAGTAAAAAAAAAAAGAAAACACAAAATAAAATATAAAACCCCAAACGAAATTCAATTGTAGGCTCTCTCCCTCTCTCTCTCTCTCTGTTCATGTGTGCGTGCAATTGTTTGTGTGTGAGCTTCGAATTGTCTTGGTAATTACATATTTATTGCCAAGTGCGTTTATTGCGCACTTTTGAAACAATTTGCATTCTGCAAATTCCTTTATAATTTTTTTTTTTTTTTTTAATTTTTTGATAAAACAGATTGCGTTCTATATATTTCAAGTGTGTGTATAAAAGATTTCTTATATCTTTTGCACTCAACCGACGACGACAGCGGTACGGCAACTGAAACGAGTCGCTGCGCCACAAAGAAAGGCGCTCTCCGCTGTGTGTGTGTGTGTATGTATGTGTCTGAGCCCCAATACAACGGCGAACAGCGAAGCAAAGCAAAACCCCAAAAGAAGCGGCTGCCACACGGCCACACTGGTGGAGTTTCGTAGGCGACAGGTGGAGAGAGAAAGAGAGTGAGTGCAGCTGTGTTGTTGTTGTTGTTATTGTATAGTAAAAGTGGCGAAAATGTATAGTAGAGATAATAAGTACATATGTGGGGTTGTTGCTTTTGTGAATCACTAACACATAAACCACACACACACACACACACACACTAAGCAAGCTCCCCCTTTTAGTGTGTGTATGTGAACAGGCCCCAAAAGTGTGTGGTGAGTTTTCCCGTTTTTGAGAAATTACATACACAAATAGATACTAGAGGCTTAGATGATAACAGGGCCTCATCAAATGAGTAAATGGGGGATTACATCCGCAGGACATGCTTCGGGCTAGGGGGGGCAATTGGGGACTATAGAGTTCAGCAGCCGGTCCCTGTCGGCAATTAAAAAGGTTTAAATAGCTTCGTTAATGGCAACACACTCACCACAGAAATGATTGTTTCTCGCTCTCCCTGACTGTGCGCGTTCTCTCTCGCTGGCTCGCTCTCTCTGTCACTCTTTCGGTGTGTAGTTCCCACTGGCAGAACTTTTGCTTAGGCAGCACACAATTACCTATGTTTGCATTATTCGCCTAGTTTAATTTTCTTTTTATATAATTTTAGCACAATGTTTAGCGACGGCTTCAAACAATTCGCAAACACCAACACACACACACAAAATGAAGCGAGGAAACTCACACCTTAATTCGGTTTAGGAGGCAGCAGCGCAGCTGCCGTGCAAAACGCGCCGCACGTACATACAAAAAGCGGCTACAACAACGACGGCGACGACATTCGCATTTTTTCACACGCACAGCACATCAACTGTTTGCTGTTTATTTATTGCAGGAGATATGGAGCAAACACACACACACAGTTGATATTAATATACAATTATTGCGTTCAGTTATGCAGCCGGTAAAGATATTTTTGATGCGCAACCATAAACGTTCACACAGAAAAAACCGTAGAAAGTGACGCCATCTTTATTTGCCGTTGCCCAAAAATTACGCAGAGCGTAATGCAATGACGTGAACGTAATAAAGACACGTGAACGTAAACAAAATACCACCAAAAACGGTCACACTGCGCTGATTTAATTGCATTTGAAATTAGTTAATTGTTTTTGCAAATATTGAGGGATTTTAGGGAAGGTGTCGGGAAAAATTACACACTTATTTTTTTTTTTGCTACCACCCACGATTTAGTTTGTCTGAGTTCTAAGCTAAACTCTAAAAGAATACCAACAATGTTGCACACAGGGGGGGGGGGTGAGAAAAGAGAAGGGTTGGTGGGTAATAAAAAGGATTTGTCTGCTATAATAAAACAAAATCGTAGAAGCACAGTTCGAGAAATAGCATCAGGTTAGTTTTCGTGTGATTTGGGCTATAAGATGATTAAGGGGGTATTCTCCATGTCAAGGCTGTTTAATGGACCTTTTTTAAAAAAAAATTTATTTTAAAACGCAAAGAGTTTTTCCAATTCTGTTTATTTTATTATGTTACAAACAGATTAAAGTTCCAAAAATTATCGGCCGTCGTAGTGGGTGTCCAAAAATAAGTTATAGTGCTGGCGGCCATGATTCCGCTTCTCTAGGATGTCTGAAATGAAAAATAAAAACGGGGTTATAATCAGTATAGATGTAATTCTGGTCTGAACCTCGGAAAAAATTTTGTGATTTTTTTTGACAAAATGGCGGCCATTAAAAAATTAAAAATCGATTTTTGGCTCTTTTTTTGTAGTTAAGTGTAAAAAAAATAGCTAAAATTTTTTTAAAATTATGATTAAGGTTCAGACCAGAATGGTGACAATTCTGCGTCGATTTCACTTTAAACCATCAAAATCGGTTCAGAGTAACTGGAGATAAGGCCGCCAGTTCGAAAAAGTGGCTTTAACTTTTTTGGAAAAAAACCAAAAAATCAAAAATGAAAATATGCAGTTCTAGAATTATGACAATTCTGCGTCGATTGCATATTATTTCATCAAAATCGGTTTAGTAGAACTGGAGAAAAGTTGCTTTGAAAGTACAGATATTATATACTTACAGATATTAGTCGGGGATGCCTGCTGCATACAGTGGACCTTCCTCAGCTTCAAAAAAAAAACTGTTTTCGTCAGCAGCTCCCTCTCCTCTGCGTGCCATTCTGCCTTCTTTAGAAACCGCCGCAGCTCTAGTTTCTGAAAGGATTAGTCAGTCTGAGCATTGTGTAGCATAGCCTTCGATAATTATCGATTAAATGTCGATTAATAATCGATATCGGTCTGAGGCGACAACATGTAACCATACAAATTAAAGAACCAGCCGTTATTTCACAGCTTTATTCACTCGAAATTCATTTAGTCAAAATTTTCTTATTTTAGCGAAGACATTGGGCGTGTTCTTGTGCATACACCAATCATCTAACAAAAATCATCAATAAAAAAATAGAGGGAAGCTAACTTCGGCTGTACCGAAGTTTATATACCCTTGGAGCATGATATATGCTGCCAGTTTTTTATATGGAGATACGATATATTCATCAAAAAAGTTTTTCTCACTAGAACTACATTTTGGACCGATCGTTCCTATGGCAGCTATATGCTATAGTCATCCGATTTAAATCAAACTTGACAAAATTGTGTGGTAGTATATAATATAGATCTGTACAAAGTGGGAGCGATAGCATTGAAAACAAAAAAGTTTTTCTCACTAAGACTTTTTTTCAGACCTATCTTTTGTATGGCAGCTATACTATATAGTTGCCCGATTTGCATAAAACTTGCTGAAATTATGTGGAAAGCATAAAGAACTCATAAATACGAGGGTTGGGAGCGATAGCAATGAAAACAAAAAGTTTTTCTCACTGAGACTTTTTTTTCAGACCTATCTTTTGTATGGCAGCAATACTATATAGTTGCCCGATTTGCATAAAACTTGCTGAAATTATGTGAAAGCATAGAAAACTTATAAATACGGGGGTTGGGAGCGATAGCATTGAAAACAAAAAAGTTTTTCTCACTAAAACTACTTTTTCAACCGATCGTTCCTATGGCAGCTATATGCTATAGTCATCCGATCCGGCCGGTTCCGACAAATGTGCAGCGTATTTATACCAAAAGACTTCGTGCAAAGTTTGGTTGAGATAGCTTTAAAACTGACGGAGGAGATAGCATAGAAACAGACGGACAGACGGTCGGACAGACGGACAGACGGACGGACAGACGGACAGACGGACAGACGGACATGGCTATATCAACTCAGCTCGTCATGCTGATCAAGAATATATATACTTTATGTGGTCGGAGATGTTTCCTTGCTGTTCCTTCCTGTTACAAACATCCGGACAATTTTAATATACCCTCTCCAAGGGTATAAAAAAAGTCTTAGTCTGTTGGTGAACGAGTTTGATAGAATTTTTTGGCAACAAAGTTATCGATATATTTTTTTTGGCGGAAGGTTTGAATTTTGACAACAAACAGCTTAATATAATTAAGAACTGACTACTAAATATTTATGACCGTTGTCTCTAGCACCAACTGCTCCTGGAATTCCCCTTGAATTTTCCTTAAGACTTTTTTAGCCATAAAATCGAATATCCGATGGCCAAACCTTTTTCTTTTGTCGAAACATACATTTACCATTAAAAAGGACTCCAATCCACGCAAAGAAGGATCTGAAAATGTTTATTTTAACAGAGTGGCAATGGGCTAAAAACAGAGATGGGCGAATAAGGACACGGCTGTCCAGTCCCGATCCCGACCAACAAATTTTAATTCAATATCGTCGCGCCCCTGATCCCTTACTTCTCTCGGGTCCCGCTGGAATCCCGTCGCGAGCCCATCTGTAGCTATAAGTTCTTAACGAAGCACGGGACATCATAAAATAGTCCTTAAATTGGTTTATTCCATATTTTTGTACCGTCCCAACTAGTAGTGTGACCAAAAGCTTGGCGTTTCCTTCTACTTAGAGCTGGGCAATGGCAGTAATGTCTCCTCCTGTTTTTCTAAAGAAATCGTTGTTTGTGAGCGATGCCCAAGCGTGCTGCTTGCCTGCGAATAAGGCAGTGACCCGTTATGGCCCAGACCAAAAGTGAGATGTTTTCCGTTTCAGGTTAAACGAAGAGCACGTGACCCTATCTACAGCGCAAGCCGAAAGGTTATTTCATCCTTCCCTAACCAGGCACCGTGCTTCATTCCTTGTGATTATCTTGTATGAGGATATGGGCAGCCTTATCAAGCTCTTCTCTGGGAGGAGCTTAATAGTAGTGTCTTGACAAACCGTGATGAGGTGTCCATGTACCCAGATGAGGTGGTTACTACGCGTACGCAGGTCTTCTCCTTTTTGGAGAGGCGGCTTTTCAAGATTCCCTCCTCTTTCAGTGGAGCCTTCAGAGCTTTGCACGAATTTCCGTGAGCTACTGGCGAAACCACGTCCTCTGCCATTTCATTTATTTAAAGCAAAGAGGTTTCCACATTCATTTTGCATTTGCCTTCTCTAAATTTCTTGTTTGTTTACTTCTGTCAGCTGTGTGCTATCGATAACAAATCATAAACAAGCAATTCTAACAAACTATTTCTTTGTTAGATTCACATCTAACACAATCACGACAAATAGCAAACATGATTGCGCATAATGCCCGTTCACCAGCACAATCTAACAAAAATAGTCGATTTTTTGTCATCGATTTATGCTGCTGAACACGCTCTTTGTTTCACTAAAAAGGCTATATCTTCTAAAGTATTTCGAATTTCAAAAAATCCTTTTGGGGCGATATTCTGAAATATCCATACTATAAAAAAAAATGAAAAAAAAAAAATTAAAAATAAAATTTTTGCACATGGAGAACACCCCCTTAAAATACTAATTCATAATGCATTCGTTAAGTATGTAAGTCTCTGTTGAAGAACCGCCGTAAGTGGGTGGTCAAGGATGTAAGGGCGAAAGATTAGTTGCCAGCGATTTGCTCCAAACTCATTTTCAAAGTTACACATAATAAATCATAAACAAGAAAGGCAAAGCTAACTTCGTGCTAACCGTGTTTTAGAGCGGTAATATTGTGAAAAAACTGTGTTTCTCACTAAAACCCATTTTCCAACCAAACAATTGTATCGCAGCTACAAGAAGTAGTCATCCGATCCGGTCGGTTCCGACATATTAGCAGCGTGCATCCAAAAGAAGACTCTGTGCAAAGTTTCAATTCGATAACTTCAAAACTGAGGGACTAGTTCGCGTAGAAACAGACAGACGGACGGACGGACAGACGGACGGACAAAGCTTAATCGACTCAGCTCGTCGTCCTGATTAAGAATATATATACTTTATGTGGTCGGAGATGATTCCTTCCATGCGTTGCATGACTTTTAAATTTTGGGAAATCTATACCCAAAGTCGGAAAACTCACGGAAAACTGTTGTAAGAAACTTTTTATACACTTGAAAAGTGTATTATAATTTTGCCTAGAAGTTTGTAACGCATAGAAGGAATCATCTCCGACCACATAAAGTATATATATTCTTGATCAGCATGACGAGCTGAGTCGATTCAGCTTTGTCCGTCCGTCTGTCTGTCTGTCTGTTTCTACGCGAACTAGTCCCACAGTTTTGGAGCTATCGAGCTGAAACTTTGCACAGAGTCTTCTTTTTACTGCACGCTGCTAATATGTCGGAACCGACCGGATCGGATGACTACTTCTTGTAGCTCCCATACAAATGCTCGTTCGAAAAATGGGTTTTACTGGTTTGTTCTCAATATTATCGCTCTCAAACACCGTCATGGGTAATTTGTCATGTTTTTAAGCTGATTTGCGAAGTTTGGTCGAACTCGCTAACCGTTGTGACAAGCTATTTCAAGTGTTTCAAAAACTTCGGTACAGACGAAGTTAGCTTTGCCTTTCTCGTTTATTTGTTATCCGATCAGATTCAAACTCATTTTTAAAGATCTATATGAAAATTCAACAATAACTGTGTTCCAATTTTCCGGAAAATCCGACCCGAAAAAGTTGGAACAGCGTCGGAAAAGTTTGTATGGTATAAACATTTTTTCTTCCGATTGACTTGAAACTTGGTTTGAAAAACCCGCCATTGAGGAAAATGTCCGGAAAATTCTGAATGCAAAAAACTATTTCTCAGCTGATTGGCTGGAAACTCTGTTTGTGAGAAAAGTAAGTAAAATAAATTGCGATTTGATTTTCTGATGTGGGGAAAATTTGAACCAACGGTCGGAAAATTCCTGCAAAACTCTGCATGAAAAAACAATTTTTCACCCGATTGGGAGGGGGTGGTAAGAACTTAGAAATGTATCGGTAAAACAAAGTAGTAAAACGTTATCAAGCCTATTTATGTAAGATTCAATCTCTGGGGGGTACAGAGAAAGCAAAATTATTGAATATTTTCAAATACGGTAAATATTTTGACTAAAAAAATGATTCTGATATTGGTTCTTTGTTGTGCGATTTCGATGTTTAGACTAGTCCTATAACGTTCAGCTTTATTTGGGTTCCATCTCATCTGCGGTAGTAGAGTTCTGTTGTTTGAGCAGTCACTTCTTGATGTTGAGTTCAATTTGCACCGTGCGACTATAAACAGATGGTCTGGGAACGATTCGTTTTCTACGCAGAAGTCGTACAGAGTTTCATGACGCTTTTCATTGATAAGGCAGTCCTATGAATATATATCAAAATATTCAAACTTCGCAGTCTAATGAAGGTTTGAGTTTGGGCCAATTGATCTCTTAGTGAAACACTTCGTTGTTGTGCTGCTACAAACTCAGGAATACCGAACTATTTGGAGTAGATCCATAAGTAGAGCACATAGGCTCTATAGATATTTAGCTCATGGCCTAGGACCGAGCAGCTCCTTACAGAATAATGTGATCTGATAACGTGGGAAATAAAAGAACATTTAATAGCCTGACCCGTCCAAATCTTGTTTCGTGTCAAATGCAACATTAACATTTTTGCCTTTTATTTAAATTGAATTGCATTTTATGGAAAACTAAATGATTGCATCCAAACCCCGACGTCGAGAGCGCTGAGATAAAACTGGACGGGGCTTGTAGAGATCGTCGTTGGTATATCGCTGCTGTTGGCACAGCTTCAGGCTGAGCCGTCGGCTGGACAGTTGGCCGTCGTCTGGAATTGAACGGATAAGGAAATTATGATTACAGGATCAAGCAAAGGTAACACAGAAATGGACAGTGAAATGCAATGTTGAGAGGACAAGCGGAATAGGCTTACCCAACCACCAGACAGTGAGAGGGGGGGATAGTGAGCTTCACACGGCTGTTAGTAGTATTAGGTTAATGATCGGCATGTGGAAAGAAGATAGAGGTTTGGCAATGAGCAGGCAAAGATGGGGCTACAAGGGAAGGCTTAAACTAGATACATACCCCGCTGCTCCTGTTTCTCAAGGGCCTCGTTTTCCTTGGAATTAATGCTGGCCTCGGAAGGTGTGGGCGATGATTTGATTTCATCGCGACGTAAACGTTTTGCTGGATGAATCTTAGATGGAGTGATGGCAGAGCCACTGGCACTGCTGTTGCTGCTACTGCTAAAGCTGCTACTACTGTTGTTGTTGTTATTGTGATGGGAAGGCAACACTTCGCTGGTCAATTGACGCTTGCGTGCTAGTCTAGCCTCAGCCACCACTTGCGGCTCATCGGCACTGAGTTTATTCAGGAAATTTTGATGATCTTCGATTAATTTATTAATCAGTTCCAAGCGAGCCTTGAATTCATCACCATTCTCCTCGAAATGGGTAACATAATTGGTTTCATCTGATGATGGTGTGGCTGGCTTAACTACAGTTTCTTTGGGCTGTTCAATTTCAGCTGCAGGACTGCCCTCTTTAAGTTTTTCATTTTCATGGACATCTGGTTTCTGCTCCAGTTCTACGACCTCTGGCACTTCTTCCGCTGTTTGCTGTGTTTCCTCGTTTGCTTTCGGTTCGGTTTTCTGAACCTCTTCTAAGACTTTGGGCTCCTCTGGTTTCGCTGCCTGACTGCCCGCTCCCAACTCTATAAAACTGGTGGAGGATTGCTGCAAAATATCGCTAACAACTATAACGTTGCTGGTTTCCATTTGTTGGTCATCCTTATGGCTGTTGCCATTGGTTTCACCATTGCCATTTGAGGTCTGACCATTTTGTACTGTCGATTCGGTAATTGTGTTGGAGGATTTGCTAGAACCAGCTCCTGTACCGGGTGGTTTGCCCTCATCATTTGAATCGGAGCTTCTACGCTGCTGCAGCTTCACCTTGGCCTCGTTGTGATCATCCTGTATGACTGGAACGGCGGTGGTGCTGACCGTTTGGGAGGATGCAGTAGATTTGTTACGTGAACGATCTCTATCACGATCTCTGTCGCTTTTCTTGGCGCTGGATGAGGATTTGCTGCTGCCATTGTGTGTGCTTCGACTATGACTATGGCTTTCTTTGGCCTTCTCTCGATCTGAGCGTGAAGAAGAAGAGCTTGACTTGTGTTTCTTATGGGATGAAGACGACGATGAGGATTCATGGCGTGAAACAGAGACGGAGGAACGTTTGGATGAGGAGGAGGACTCGCGTTTACTTCGACTAGAGGACGATGTTGAGGACTTCTTGTCGTTTTTGGAGCTGCTACTGCTCTTGTGCTTCGAGCTGGACGAATGTGAGGCAGAAGAAGAGTGTTTGGTGCTGGAGCTAGAGGAATGTTTGCTATGCGATTTGTCGTGGCTGTGTCTCTGCTTGTCATGACGGCTCTTGCTCTTGTCCACGGAGTGTGGTTTTTTTGATTGTGATGTTGAAGAGGCGGGCGATGTGAGGGATTCGCTGCATTTGTTTGTCTCTTCTAGGGGCTTGAGTTCCAAATCCTTTTCCTGTTCCTCCACTATAAGCTCAGACTTCTGCTCCAACACCGGAACAGCTTCTACAATTAACGAATCTTTGCTCTCTGCTGGTGGTGGTGGTGGAGGAGTCATTGGAGGCTCTATTTTGGGTGGAGCCGGCTCTGGTTCAATGGCAGCATGATTCGCATCATCTATGTTAGCCTTCACCTCGGACATTATGGCATCTTCTATGGAAAATGGTTGAATGGCGTCGCCGTTGGTATTCTCTGCCAGGGAATTTTTGCGCTCAGTGCCTATAAATGGACAGGGAGACATTGTAGCATTTCCTTTACTTCGCCTTCGACCACCTTACTCACCCTTGAATGTAATGGCATCCTGATTGATGTCAAAATGTAGCTGACGCCCGCTGTGGCTGGCCTCATTCGAGTTTTCACTGAACTTGGGCATCTGTGCCTCCTCTGACATATTCGCTGCCAGATTTTGTGTGCTGGCCGTCGGCTGCTGCGACTCAATGGAGGAGGCTATGGTTAGGCGGCTGTCACTGGAAACTTGTGACAATTGCGACACCTGCGAGGCGCCCGCGTCTCGCGAGTCATTCGCCAAATCCTTGTTAACAGAATCCGTACCATTTTGTGCTTCCTCTTCCTTAAGCTTTTCTTCGCTGAGTGGCTCAAACGAGGGCGAAGTGTCATCTTCTTCCACCCCTGGCGGCAAATCATCCTTATCTTTGCTCTCCTCTTTTATATCCGACTTGACTGTACCGCGGTCCGAATCTGGACTGATTTGCTCCAGATCTGTGGGCAACAAACTGGCCGTAGTCTCCACCTTAAGCAAACTGCTGCCGTTGGCCAATGTGTATGGCGGCAATGGCGGTGCTGGCAACAGTGGGGGCGGCCTTGGTTGCAAAGCATTGACTGGTGGAAGTGGCGGTGTTATGCCCAAATACTTGTAAGCAATACTTTCAATCTTTGGCTCAAATATAGTGGCCACTTTGGGATTGACCACCTGATCCACAATCTGATCCACTCCCTTGTCCAATACATCAGAGCTAAGAATTCAATGATAAATCAATATGTTCATAAGCGTTTACCCAACAAATATACCCACTCCAGCAAATGTTTGCGTAGTCGCTCGCGCAACTGCACCTTATTGGTTTCTGGTGTCCAGTGCTGTTTGGCCAGGAAATCCTTCACCGCCGTCTCCACACGATTCCGTACATTTTGGTAAGCGGGTTTGGTGTCCACATCCGCCAGGCAGCAATTGAAACGAAACTCGTCAAAGACGCCTTGTGATTTAACCTCCTCGATAAGAGTTTTAACGAAATTATCCATGTGTAAGCATTAATTTATATTTTCGTTTGATAAAGATCACGAAATGCGTCGTACATATGTTTTGACACTGCCCAGTGTGACCAGATGACAAGGTTTTCAAATATACTAAACAAAATATACAAGAAAATCAGGGCTGAATACGCGCATGGGAATTGACACCATTGATTAAATTTAGTACAAAACACACAACCAGAGCTTAAAAACGTAAATGTAACCTTTAAATATTATTTATCCTATTAATATAAAGTTAGGTTTTTTTTGGATGGCATCATACTGTTTTTGTTTCTTTTTTAATAAAAAAAATATTTATATTTTTATTTTTGACAATATTGATACAAAATTTAAAAACATTAGGTCTATACTTTCCCACATCCCAACCATAAATCAAAATTATCTCTAAAAATATAAACAGTGTTAATTATTATATATTTATAATTAAAATTCATTTACCCCACCAAAAATATAAATATAGGAATTAAAAGTAATTTATTTCACATCACACCCATTTTTTTGTGTTATTTTACATAGCAATATTTTATTTTTAATATTTATTATTTTTATAAAAAAAAAATAATTATTTAATATCTTCTTGTTAATATAATTATTTTTATATTTTCCACTAAAAATAAATAAAACAATCCCTTTTCTCCTTTTTTTTTTTAAAGAATTATGATAAGTTTGTTATTATATAGACACGGTTAAAATTTCGTTCGAATCTTCTTGCCATCAAAGGATCGATTGAAGAAAATTGGGCTTTTGAAGTTAAAAGTCGGATAACACTGTCGGTTTCTAAAAGCGGGAACATTTAACAATTCCGATTCCGCATGATTTGGTCGAAATCGTAAACAGGAACAGGCCTGAAAATATAAATTGCAAACAGCATGGACGCACTTTCTTTGCTTAAAATTAGTGCTCCTGTATGCAAATAAATAATAGTATTTTGTGATAGCAGACATCTCTGTCTGACTCCTGCCTTGGTGGTAAACTCCACAGACATTGCTTCTCCATTCCACACAATCGTTTTTGTATCCGCTCATACCACTTGCAAAAAGTTTGTCATCTTTGTCATCAATTATCTTCGCACACGCGTTCATAACAGATATGCCTCGATAGTAATCCGGCAAACTTGCATTTCCTTTTTTAAAAATTGGGAATAAGATGCTAGTTTGGAATTCCTCACGGCCAGTGTAATCATTATAGATTTTTGTAAAGCTCCCAGCTAGTTCTCGTAGAAAATCTGTGCCGGCATGCCGAAAAAGTTCGTTATCACTTCCATCTATTCCGGGCGCTTTTTTCGATTTCGTTTTTCCAAGCATCGCCACTATTTCTGCTACTGTTATTGGGTTATCTAGATCTTGCACTACAACTAGAGGCGCCTCTACTTTGCGCCTTATATTTGAACGATCTACACGAGGAACTAAGTGGTGGCATGCAACTCGAGAATATAATATACTTTAGGGTGCTGCTCTATGCTGATGACATAGTTTTTCTGGCAGATGATCCAAAAGTCCTGCAGCAAATGATCAACAACCTGGAAGTGTACTGTGACAAATGGAACATGATTGTCAACCTCAGCAAGTCCGCCATCATGGTTTTCAGAAGGGGTGGCCCCTTAGCAAGATGTGAGCAATGGAAATATAGGGGTGAAGCTATAAAGGTAGTAAACGAATTTAAGTACTTGGGAATTATTCTTACGACAAAACTATCCTTTAAAAGCACATCCAGGACAGAACCAACTCAGCCAAAGCTAGCATTAACGCCACTTGGGGAAACTTTTTCCGGAACAAAGATGTTGGAATAGGAGCTAAATGAAAGCTGTACCAGGCCGTCAGCAGATCGGTCCAAAGCTATGGGGCGCAAATATGGGGATCGGTCAACTTTGAGGAAGTTGACAGGTTGCAAAATTTCTTCATCAAGAAAATGTTCAGGCTCGTCGACTGCACTCCGAACTATTGCATTCAACTAGAAACCGGAATTACTCCTGCAACTTCAATATATGCAAAGATTTGATATTTTTGAACACGAATCTAACAGGTTACCAAACCAATTCTCAAAAAACTGCTAAGGAAAAGGATAGGATGGGTTAAATGTTTAAACGATTTAAGTATCAATTTCAACTTGGACTGGAACTTACCGTTGACAAGAATGAAGTGGCAGAACAAAACAGAAGTGCTCAAGAAGTGGATAGAAAGTCACGATCACCAAACTATGTGGAGCAGAGCTTTGAGTAGCGCGCATAGGTTCTATAGATATTTAGACCAGGGCATAAAACCGAGCTACTTAATTAATGTGGATTTTTAAAGCAAAATATTAAACAAACATTTGTGAAACGTGCCAGATGAATGTACCTTATGCAACATGAAAGAATGCGAGGACTTAGAACATTTTAGAGGCAGATGCCCAGTCCTCAAAAAAATACGTTTTTAGATTCTTTGGGAAACCCTCACTCACGCAAAATATAATTTAATTTGTATCTCTCTTTACCGACAGACGATTTAAAATCAATGTCGTATTGTTCCAAAGTAATGAAAATAATAAAGGAACATATTATTATTATTATTAATAGTATTTTGTTGATGGAACTGTTGCAACAGCGAGCCGCAACGTAGCGACATAACTGTAAAAGACTGTGGTCATCAAAATGGCTCCCCAAAATGCAAAAATGAAAGGCAAGTAAACCATCCAATATGGTTTTTGTAAATGGAAAGACTTTTAAGTGAAGCATACTGCAGGCTTCACACACAAACTTGGCAAGGAAATCCTTGTTGACGACACAGTGATTTACAGTAAAATATTCCGCTTGACGCCGGCTCAATTTGAAGATATCTTGGAGAAGGTACGGCCTCATGTTCAAAAGAAAGAAATCGTATTGGCCCAGCGGAACGCCTGCCGGTCACTCTATTTTATGCAATCGAAGATAACATGGCCCATATTCCCAATCCATGTACACTTCCACGATCAAAGCAAATGTCACCTTATACTTTGATCTCCGACGACGCATTTGCTCTTACACATTAGAACATGAAGCCGGGTTCTTATCCAAATCTCAACAGCACTTTAATTATATGCTGTCGCGAAGTCTCCGTGTTGTTGAGAATGCGTTTGGGATACTAGCCAACCGTTTTAGGGTTCTGTTTTCGCCAGTCCATAGGTCTTCAAAGGAATGCGTTCAAGTAGTGTTGACCTGCATTTGCCTTCACAATTATCTTCGATCTGAACGCATCATTAACGTCAACTTTACAGAAATTCCTAGGCGATCAATGTACTATTAATCCAACAAGAATTACCAGAAAATAAGAAAAAAATTTAAAAAATATTTTTATTTATTACGCTCCATTCATAAAATAAAAAAAAAAAAATATAAACTATACAATTTAAAATAATTCTTAAACTTTCATTTTCCACCCAATAAAAATCCAAAATTCATGATTAAAAAATATAAAAAAAAAAATGCGATCCCGAACGTTTGTTGGCAATTTCTTATGTTCATCAGTCCACCCCGCTAATCAGGGATTCCCTGAGATCCATATCAACAATTACTTCACTATCCTCTACAATAATTACTTACCCAAACGGATACCTCTTTCACGTTTTCTCCACAACTTTTTTTAGTATTTTTATTTTATGCGAACGTCTGTGATTGTCCCAAAAGTACGTACTTTGGGATAAAAAAATATAAAAAAATTCCCGAACTTGTAAATTTCTTAGTAATCCCCCGTTCAAAAATCATATACGATTTTTAGTGGGACCGTTTTCGAGAAATCGCGGAAAAGCTAGATTTTTTTGATTCTGAAAAAAGTACTCTTTAGAAAAATGTGTATATCTTCAGTATCGATTCATTCATTATAAAATGGTAATGCTTTCTTGGAAGGTAATTGAATGCCCTATCATTCATTCATACACCACTTCTGAATCGGTGCTTGACTTCGGCGTTATAAAAGGCTTTTATCGGCAACATTGCATTAAATTAATGAATTTTTTAAAAAAGCTAGATTTTGAGTGCGATTTTCACCACGAACAAAACTGTGAAAAATATATTTTATTGCTGGTCACTAAAGATTTATCTATTAAAAATACAACGTCACATAATTCATTCAAATCCGTTCAAGAATATAGAAGTTATTTGCATTTATGTAAAAAATGGAAGGTTTCAAGTTCATGCAAATTGACTTGGTTTAAATGTTTGACTGTTCGTTGTAGGAGGCATAGTTAAAAATTCAAACTATGCTATTTAAGGGCTACTATGACCTGCAAAATTTATTTTGTACCTGGTTAAGATTTTTTTTGTGATTGACTTAGGTTGAAAAATTGGTGCAAGAGTCAAAAATGAATCAATATCCTAATAAATTGTGCTGCGCTTGCGGTCATTACATATTCATACTCTGTACCGAAGGTACATAGAGTATATTAAGTTTGTGCAAATGTATGTAACAGGGAAAAGGAATCATTTCCGACCCTATAAAGTATATATATTCTTGATCAGCATCAACAGCCGAGTCGATATAGCCATGTCCCTCTGTCCGTCCGTCTGTCCGTCCGTATGAACAAACAGATCTCAGAGATGGTAAGAGATAGAGGTTTGGCATGTATGGGACAAATGCTTTATACTTGTAGGCAGATCAAGTTTATTTTCAATTTTTGCCACGCCCCTCCCGCCCCCGCAATTTTGAAAAAACGTCATATCTCCGACAGTTTTGTAGATAGATAATTCGTACCTTCTAGAGATAGTTAGTCATTCAATATTTCCAAGAAATTAAGCCGTCCAGTTATGAAAAGTGTAGCCACACGCAACACACTTCCTCGAAGGAAGTGAGAGGAAGAGAGAGAGAGAGAAAAACTTAGAGATGACACAGTGCGGACGCTTCGCTTACCGGGTCGGTTTACGTGGATGCCATGGAACTTCTGGAACTTTTAAAGCCTTCTCGAGGCCATCAAACCTAAATATATTTGATTTTGGATTTTTGATAAATTTTCTGTAAAATATACAAAATTTTTTAAGCCTTGTTGTGCAAAGATCGTCACATGTTGAAAATCGTATGGAGAAAAGTCCGGTCTAATGTACACATATCAAATAAATAAACATATGTAATTACTTTTAATTACATGTCTCCAACACTTTTTTAAATTGCATTGTTTCCGGAATTATTCCACTTATTGTTGCCTTTGACATTCTAAACTCGTATGAGAGAGATGTCATGACGGATCCTGAAGTCAAATGAAGCAGTGTCACTGCTAGTCTTTCGCCAGGTGAAATGGACTCACGATAATTCGATGTCTGCTTTCTGATAAGTGGCGTTACCCAGCTGCACCCATGCGCACATAATTTTTAAATTTCTGCGGAATACTTCGCAACTATCCATTTAACTTTGCAAACGTGCCTTCTTCCCTTCCCAGTAAGAGCGCTTTGGCTTGGGTTCACCTCATCTTTATCTTCGTCCAGCAACCACAACGCCACAACAGCACAGGTTAGTAGCTCTTTCGTCTTTCGCGGATTCATTTCTAGCAGCTAAACAATTTAATTTAACATAATTATCATCAATAAATGATGATATTAAAATTTTTAAGTCAAAAAAAACAATACAAGATGGCCACAGTGTGTCTTAAGAACGAACTGCTTGTCACAGGAAAAATAGTTCCAATGAGCTAGTTTTGAGCTATCTCATTAAAATCAGCTGTTCAATTAATTGTTGTCACAAGCGTGCCACCCTCCGGCACAGAAACACTGTGACGCCAAATAAGTAGGGGAGAGTCTCCGGTTGTGGACATAGTTGCGTTTTTCACTAATAACTTTTTTCCAAGTCAACATTATGCGGTGATATGAACATCTAGCTAACGTTCCTTTGAAGTAACCTTATGTTTTAGACAAATGGAAAAAAATTTGCAGCCATGTATATGAAGTGATGATTTTTGGCCAAAATTTTTTTGTACCCGGTTGTGGACACCCTTGCAAAATCGCTAGAAATGGAAAAATATGAAGTAAAATGGCCACGAATTGATAAAAAAAAGATCGTTTATTTATTTAAGAAGCCTTCAGTGGCAAAAAGAACAAAAAAAATTATGGCTTTCAGTGACAAAATGAAAAAATTAATCCGAAATGCAATTTTTGCATGTGAAATAGCTGGCCGTTATGCCAGCGCACTTCAAATGCACAGGACGATCGCAAAAATCGCAATGGGTCGAATTTGCAGCGGTCAGTTTTTTTGGCAAGAGCTCCAAACAAATTAAACAGAAATCGCCTTCTTCTTGGCATCGCGTTTGGCCGACAACTTGGCTGGTGGTGTTGCCTGTCGTTTTCCTGTCCGGCCACGTTTCTGGGGGTCTTCTTCTGGTGCGAGTCAGAATCACGCTTGGCTGATATTTTTGCCTTCTCGCGCAAAACCTCGACGCTTTCCGAAGAAGTTAGCACAGCGGTTTGCGTTGGCTCGCGACCGCGATTCGATGCCTTATTCGGAGAATTTCCTTGCACCGGCTTAATTTCATCCAACAGTGATAAGCGGCTAGCCGAAGACGCTCGTAAAGTGGATGGTTCGGGGGAGGTTAACATTTCTTCTTCTCGCCCAATATTGGGATCGGCGGAAACGATGATATGACCAAATACCGGATCAAAGTGGTTAGAGGAAGCCCATATTCCTTGGCTGCAGCTTTGACAACCTTTTTATCGATGAGGCATTGCTTAATGGCATCGACCAGCCCATTTAAATTGATTTTTGTTGAATCGGACTATTTTTTTGGTGTTCACATGGCTGCAAATGCACAAAAATTCAAAAAATGCTGTTAAAATATGTTACACTAACATAAACAACGATATTTCACAGTTTTATGGCCAAACACACGCTTTAAACACAAAAAACGAGGGTGTTCACAACCGGTGCAAAAGTGTGTCCATTCTTGGAAATGGTAGCCATTTTTATTTAGTTCAGCAAATTTACACGACACAAACATTTCACTGCAACTTGATATCACATCACAAAGTACACTTAATGCACTTAATAACAAAGTATAATACTCACCACTTTTTAATGTTTTGCTCAATTTATCGCAATGTGGAAATTAAAAAAATAGAAACTCGGAAAAATTTTCACGATTATTTTTTATTTGCCCACAGCGAGAAACCAAATGCGTGTTTACACTTCGGTATTGGCTCAGATTATGTATACTGTAAAACTACAAGTTTGATATTACTCAGTTTAGCGGGATCTGTTACCTGTCAAAAAATAGACAAGGTCACGATGGCTTCTTTTTCATTTTCAAAGAAAAATGGACCAATGATGCCTCGAGTCAAAATCCGCACCAAACAGTGACATGTGGTGGGTGCGTTGGCTTCTCGTCGACAATATGCAGATTTTCTGTGCCCAAGAGGTGGCACCCTGGTGGAATTGTGCTTCATCCTAAAAGATGATTTTTCGACCAAACGATCTTCCGCGCAATTTGCGAACTGTAGACTATTCGGATGGTCAATTGGCTTCAGCTGCTGCACCAATTGAACTTAGTACGAAAACAAATTAGCAAAATTCGCATCAAAGAAGTGCGCGAAATGTCCAATTGTTGAGATCAATGTGCGAGTTGACGTCGATATTTGTTCACTCACACTTTCAGCAACCGCAGCAATGTTTTCGGTCGTGCGTACTGGACGAGTACGTACACGGTTTGGTTTATCCACCAACATTCCAGTTTCACGAACTCGCTTCACGAATTGATCCACAAATTGAGCTTTTTTGTGTTAAATGTTTTTTTTTTCAAATTTCGGACAGTTTGGGTCGAGGACTCACCACTTTGGAACCCAGCTTTCTTCAAGCGAATATCGACCCATTTCGTAAATGTCAAAGTTTTTACTAAATATAAGTCGCTTACGGAAGGACATTTGACGTTTATAAAGTCAAATTATGAATAGTTTAAATTCCAAACACTAGATGGATCACCCTGTATTTAGTAAATATCGTATATTTCCTCAAAGTTTCTACTATTCAGCATACTACTAGCCTTATACTAATAGGCTATCAGGATATCTTTAAAGTGAGGTCCCACACGAACTGAACTGAAGTGCTGCGCATCACGTACTCAAAGCCGTGCTCACGGAGTGGTCTCTTGAGTTTAGCGAATTGCCCATGGTAGCTCAAATTGTCACACAAAATTATTTTCTTTGTCATGGATCTAATTATCATCTAAAGATTTAATGTTGAAAATGTAAAGAAAGAAATATTTAAGAAACGCTCAGGCGATGCTGCCCAAACCTTTTCCGAAAGCTGGCTACTTCCTTGGGAACCGTATATTGAAAATAATAGCTCAAAACTCAGAACAGAACTGATTTTTGAAATTATTTTTATACCGGTATTGGAGAACCGGAAAGTACAAAAAGAACCTAAACGTTATAACGGTACAGTTTTGATTCTCAGCAACAACCAGACTGCAAAGCCTGGTACTTAGTTGTGGGGGACTTTCTGTCTCTTTGAAAGATTCTCATTGTAATATCATGATAACCTTTGAACAAAAAGTACTTGTGCTATGTTCAAACCCCTTGGAAATTATTAGGTTCGCTTCTTAAACCGGTTCCCTTACTTATCGAATGATTTGGTTCGAAGCTTGGTTCATTCATTCTGATATCGTTGAGATATTTTGTGTACTCTGTGCCAAAGGTACATAGAGTATATTAAGTTTATACTTTTAACAGAACCGTAACCCGAAAGGTTGTCTTTACACTGTTTGAGACATTACAATCTAGTAGACCTGCTTTTTATACACTTGAAAAGTGTATTATAATTTTGCCCAGAAGTTTGCAACGCACAGAAGGAATCATCTCCGACCACATAAAGCGAGCTGAGTCGATTAAGCTTTGTCCGACCGTCCGTCTGTCCGTCTGTCTGTTTCTACGCGAACTAGTCCCTCAGTTTTGGAGCTATCGAGCTGAAACTTTGCACAGAGCCTTCTTTTACTGCACGCTGCTAATATGTCGGAAATCGAGATCGAATACTATTTCTTTAGCTGCCACACAAATGTTCGTTCGGAAAAGGATTTTAGTCTGAGCAGCCCCATTTCATGATTTGGCTATTTATTTCTGTAAATTTAAACCAGTGCAGTGTGACCGTAAGTGCCATCGTTTATGACTTATCGATAGGCCCAATTAATCGTAACGCCAGCAACCCTGCGTAAAAAAATTGGCGCACGCCAAGCGCCAATGCTGACTTCTTGTAGGTTTTATAAGTACAGCAAATTGAGAGCATAATGAAACTAAGTGAAGATAATGGACACTCAGAAACGGAAGGCACTGAAGCTACGGATGATGCGACTGCAGGCAATGGCGCATCGGTAGCAACAACCACAGCGATCGATGAACAGGAGCAGGAGCGCCCATCAAGAAAGAGTCGTGGGAAAGGAGAGGCGGCCAGCGATAGCGAGTTGGAACAAAATCACACAACAGCGGCCACTCAGCGCTCTACTTCCCTAGGCACCCAGAGTGAGTATTAACCATACACTTTTCATAGAAGAAACTATTTTTTTTTTAATCTTATGTGTGGGTGTGTCTCTGTGTGTGTGTGTGTGTGTTTTTTCTTGTAGGGAAGCGCGATTTGATAAATTTGCAATCGGCCCTCAGCCCC
This sequence comes from Lordiphosa stackelbergi, assembly GCA_018904235.1. Classification (NCBI taxonomy): domain Eukaryota; kingdom Metazoa; phylum Arthropoda; class Insecta; order Diptera; family Drosophilidae; genus Lordiphosa; species Lordiphosa stackelbergi. The sequence goes on along the minus strand of JAEIFU010000828.1, from coordinate 63,425 downwards.
AAATACATTGGATATGCGAATGCCAACTCACCCACGCCAATTTCCGATACGGATGATTCCATACGCACCACACGACGCCGTGTCAATCAGGCGGTGGCTGTCGCCTTGGTGCTAAATAACAGCTCTGAGCTCAAGGAAAATGAAATGATTTCAACCCCAAAACTAACATCAGGGGCACAACTAATAGAGCGAAGCAAGAATTACTTGAGTCCCATAGACAAGCTTCTCATCAAGAATGGAGGCAGCTCGCCAAACAGTATGGGTTTTGAGCCGGACGTTGAGGATCGTAAGCAACTGAAACGGAAAAGCAAACCAGGCCCAAAGGCGTCAGCATCAGAAAGTGAGGCTCCAGCTAAGGAGGAAGAAGGCAGCTCGCCAAACAGTAAAGGTGTAGAGCCGGATGTGGAGGAACCAGCGAATCGTAAGCAAATCAAGCGCAAAATGAAACGTGGCCCAAAGTCTGCAGCAACTAAGGAGCCCGCATTAGAAAGTGAGGCTCCAGGGAAGGAGATGGAAACAAGTCAGACAGAAGAAGTTAATGAGGCACCAGCTAAGGAGGAGATGGAAACAAGTCAGACAGAAGAAGATGATGAGGTAACAGCTAAGGAGGAAGCAGCTTTAGCAAAGGAGATGGAAACAAGTCAGACCGAAGATGATGAGGCGGTCAAAGTCGCCATCAAACAAGAGTCGTTGCAGCCGACAGAAACACAGGTCAGCGACTCTGCAGACGAGCGCAAGGATTCGCTGGGCAGTCAGGCTGAATTGCAGTTCGCCCTGCCAGTGTCTACTTCCAGGCAAAGCGAAACGAAATCTTCCCCCAGCAGAAGTCCCACCATACTTGGACCACCAGCCAACAATAGCTCCATGAAGTCACCCTCTTCGATTAGCTTGGACAGTGCCAAGGGTTCGTCAATTGTTACAGATGCCAGTTGGCATACCTATCAGGTGGGAGATCTTTACTGGGGCAAAGTTTTCAGCTACTGTTTCTGGCCCTGCATGGTGTGTCCGGATCCATTGGGTCAGGTAGTGGGCAACCTGCCCTCGCATCCTCAGCGCAAATCCCTGGACAATGCCATAGTGCCCATTCAGGTGCATGTGCGTTTCTTTGCAGACAATGGCCGACGGAACTGGATCAAGCCAGAAAATCTCTTGCCATTTGCCGGACTGAAAGCATTCGAAGAGCTGCGCGAGGAGAATCGCATTAAACTAGGACCCAAGAGCGGCAAGTACCGCCAAATGGTGCCCAAGCGGACCAAGGTAATGGTATGGCATCAGGCCATCGATGAGGCCCAGATTGTGGGTAAACTGCCGTATACGGAACGTCTGGAGAAATTCTATCAGATCTATGAGAGTGCCATTAGCCTGAACAAACAAAAGCGCAAGCGCACCAACTCCATGTTGCTGGACACCTCGGATGTGGGCAGCAGTCTCTACGACTCCACGGACAATCTAAATCCCAAGGCGGCGCCGCCAGTCCGGGCTGTAAAACGCGAACGTTCCGACTCTCCCTTCAGTCCGGCCTTTTCGCCGGTCAAAGTACCACAGGATACGCGCTCCAAGCGGCGCAAACTTAGCAACGGCAATGAAGCTGAGACTGGGGTAACCAGCAGCGAATCCAACCTTGAAAATCCCGAATTTCGTCAACTCTTTCAAGCGATCAAGGAGTACGTCATGGTCTATCAGCAGGAGGATAAAGTGGAGAAGGTTCTTTACTCGGTGGTGAAGAACATTTGGTCCTTGAAGCAAATACAATTGCGCGAACTGGAACGAGACCTGGTCGGTGGTGAAAAAGAGCATCCGCTGGGACGCGGTGATGGCACGGGGCCCATAAAACGTCTCTCCAACCGTCTAAAGACTCTGATGCTGCGACGCAGTATCACCCCGGTGGTGGTCACGCCCAGCACAACGCCGGCTCCTGAAACAGATACCGAAAGACGCCTCTCCGAACTGCCCAAACCCAGAAAGCAGGTCAATCGACCCATTGAGGAAGTGGTGGACGACATTTTGCAGCTAGACCGCAAGTATTTGTTCCGTGGTCTCAGTAGGGAGCCGGTGTGCAAGTATTGCTATGTGCCGGGCTTGGATTTGCAGCGTTGCTCCCGCAACTGCCACACTTGGATGCATGCCGAGTGCCTGGAGAGAAAAAGAGTGGACTCACTCACTGCTGAGCAAATGGTTGACAATGCCAAGGAGTTGACTTGCCATGAATGCTTGACGGGGACATCGCACAACTGTTGCATTTGCCATCAAGTCCAACCTCCATCCAATTCTCCTCCCAACTCCCCACTCAAAGAGTCACTGGTGACTCTGGTCACCTGCACCCAGCCAGCGTGTGGCCTTAAATTCCATCCCAGCTGCTGCAAATACTGGCCCCAAGCCAGTGTCAGCAAATTCTCATCGCGCTGTCCCATGCATGTGTGCCACACCTGCGTCTCGGACGATCCCAGTGGCAAATACCAACAGCTGGGCAACTCAAAGCTCAGCAAATGCGTCAAGTGTCCGGCCACCTATCACCAGGATTCGCACTGCATTCCAGCTGGCAGCCGCATGCTCACCAGCACCCATCTCATTTGTCCACGGCACAACATTGCCAAGGCCGATGCCCATGTGAATGTGCTCTGGTGCTACATCTGTGTGCAGGGCGGTGAGCTGGTCTGCTGCGAGACCTGTCCAATTGCTGTGCACGCCCACTGCCGCAACATTCCCATCAAGACGAACGAGAGCTACATCTGCGAGGAGTGCGAAAGCGGACGTCTGCCGCTCTATGGAGAGATTGTGTGGGCCAAGTTCAATAATTTCCGCTGGTGGCCGTCCATCATATTGCCTCCCACCGAGGTACCCAGCAACATTTTAAAAAAGCCACACGGTGAGAATGATTTTGTGGTGCGCTTCTTTGGTACCCATGACCATGGCTGGATATCGCGACGACGCGTCTATTTGTACATCGAAGGCGACACCTGTGACAGCTACAAAAACAAGACGCAGCTGTCGCACAACTACACCATCGGCGTAGAGGAGGCTTCACGCTTTCTCAAAATCATCAAGGCCAAGCGCCTGGAGCAGGACATTGGCCGCATAAGTGGCAACAAGCTGTATCCACCGCCCTATGTCAAGATCAAGGCCAATAAACCGGTGCCGCCGGTACGTTTTGTGTACAATCTGGAGGACTTGAGCGTCTGTGACTGCCAGTCTGGGCTCAGGCATCCCTGTGGCCCCGAGTCGGGTTGCCTCAATCGTATGCTCTACAACGAGTGCAATCCCGAGTACTGCCGTGCCGGCGATCGTTGCGAGAATCAATTGTTTGAGCTGCGCAAGTCGCCACGCCTGGAAGTGGTGTACATGAACGAGCGTGGCTTTGGTCTGGTCTGCCGCGAAGCCATTACAGAGGGCGATTTTGTGATTGAGTATGTGGGTGAGGTGATCAATCATGCCGAGTTCCAGCAACGATTACTCCAGAAGCAACGCGATCGAGACGAGAACTATTATTTTCTGGGCGTGGAAAAGGATTTTATTATTGATGCAGGGCCAAAGGGGAATTTGGCACGATTCATGAACCATTCGTGCGAACCGAATTGTGAAACTCAAAAGTGGACTGTAAATTGTACCCATCGAGTGGGACTGTTTGCCATCAAGGATATACCGGCGGTAAGTAGTTGGGGGGGATGTGGAACAGAGAACGCTGAAACACTATGAAAAGTACAGCTTTTATATGTCCTTTAACTGAACAGTAGGCATTATATTTTGTAATTCCTATAGAATTTCACTGGGCAAAACACATAGTTTATCTTGTTTTGAGTTAATGTTGGCCCAAACTAATCCTCGGTATTTTCGTGAACATTTATCTTTTTAATATTTTATAATCATTATTCCTATTAATCCGGCAATCATACGGGAACATTTCCACGTACATTCAAATTTAGAAAAAATGGAAAAATAAAACATATAATTTCGACCGATCTTGATCTTGTCCCGTCAATTTACCGTCCATATAAAAAAGTGTTACAAATTAGGCTTTTTGGACCGTTGGAACTAACCATTTACTCGTCTACAATCGACATCTATAAAATCTTGTTGATTTCCAAAAATCATAAAATTTTGCACAGTGTGCGAAAAATCCAAGCTCAAATACGGCTTACACTTCCTATATTTACTCGTCTACTACTGTTGTCTTTTAAGTCTTCAATATTATATTTGGTCATATGAAAAATTTGCAAATTTCCCCGATTCCTTGAGCCGTTTCATCTACACCTGCTATTTACCCGTCTATATTGCCACAAAAACAAAGCTTCATAATAATCTTAGGTCATACAAAAAATTGGCAATTTTTTTACTATTCAATCTACGCTTTAATTTATTAACGCATGCGCTTTCGTAAATTCTCAAATGAATATAGGACAAATTTCTCGATTGTTGGTCTACACCTCTTATATACGCGTATTCAATTGCTATCTATCAGAGTGAAATTTTTAGTTAGTTGATTAGTCAACTAAAATTTTAGTTGATTAAACTCAACTTAATTAAATTAAACTTTAACTGATCTTGACTAAAATCAACTTAACTAAATTAACCTTTAACTCAACTTGACTAAACTCACCTTGATTAAATTTAACTAAAGTTACATTTAGTGGATTGAATTCAACTAAGTTGAAAATTTCAATCAAAGTTACATTTTCAACTATTGTTTCATTTACAAATCAATGTACATTTTGATTTATGAAGTAATTATGTAAACCAACAATTCAAAAAAAACTCTTTTTGCGATTTATTAAGTCGTCAGTCACATTAAATAGGTTTAAATTTCTCACCTACCACAAAGTCTGTAACTTATATCGTGTTTCGGAGTGTGCTTAACTAAAAATCATATACTAGTAAAATAAACTTTGCAATAGTTGAATTTAGTCAAGTTGAATATTCAATCAAGTTGATTTTAGTAAAGTTGATTTTTAGTCATGAATAAAATTCAATCATTCTAAAAGTTGATTTTTAGTCATGAATAAATTTCAATCATTCTAAAAAGTTAAGTTGATCAACTATTAGTTTTCAACTTTCAATCAAGTTAAAAAAATCCCCACTCTGCTATCTATCTAATTTTCATGATTATCTTAGGTCCTTGATTTTCTTGACCAATCTCCTAAATTCAAATGTGAATTTTTGGTATTTAGCGATATTTTTACCGTTTGTACCTTCACTGTATTTACTCGTGTACTCTTGCCGTCTAATAAATCTTTATAATAACACTAGTTTACAAAAATAAAAAAAAAATAAATGACCCATTTCAACTGAAATATTTCTTGTAGTATAGTTTGGAATGATGATCTCAAAAATAAAGTTTAAAAAATTTGTGATGGCTCCGTTTTTGAAATATGAATTTTTTTCACTTTTTCGGTAGGTGCTCTTACATTTTAAGCCATATCTGACTTCATAATTGTCAGATAGAGTAAAGTCAAATATGAATCGAAAGGTAATTCAGCTGCCAACGATAGCATAGAACATTGTTTTAAAATCGGTTAAGTAGTTTTTATTCAACGGCCAAATATATTTCAAAAAATTCAATTTTTTGATCAAAATGCAAGAAATTTTATTTTTAAACACCTAGAAAAAATATTTTTATTTATTATTTTATTTTTATTTTTTTCTACTTAAGAATCGCACTTTCACGAAGACTATAAGGAATTGGTGAGGAAAATCGTGTCACACGTACCGTATATGGATAAAATTCAGTAGAGGAAAAAACCTTCAAATTTGGCTATATTGTGTGTTCACAAAAAATAAACTTGTATTTTTCTTCGTTTTTTGGTCACTTTATGAAGTTAGCGAAAAGCCAGAACAAAAATTATAATCAAGATCCGAACAAAAGTCGAAGCAAACCGAAATTTATTTTTGAATAATCACAAAAATACCACAATTTCTTGCACTAAATTGCTCACAGCTCCTGTGTTTGTTCATAGATTTTGATAATAGTTATCTGGTTTTCTTCGTAGAAGTGCGATTCTTTAGTAGAAAAATAAAAATAATATTTTTTGGATTTTTTAATATTTTTTTTACGCGTTCAAAAATGAAATTTCTCGTATTTTCAAGCAAAAAAACCGATTTTTTTAAAAATATTTTTGGTTATTGTTATTTATTTTATTTAAAAACAATGTTTTACGCGATTACTGGCAGTTCAATTACCTTTCGATTCATATCTTGCTTGATTCTATTTGACAATTAAGAAGTGAGATATGGCTTAAATCGTAAGAGCACCTACCAAAAAAATGAAAAAAAAATATTTCGAAAACGGAGCCATGAAAAAATTTTTGAAATCAATTTTTGAAATCAAATTTTGAGATCACCATTCCAAAATAAACTAAAAAAAAACGAGAAGGCAAAGCTAACTTCGTCTGTACCGAAGTTTTCATACACTTGAAATAGCTTGTCTCAACGGTTAGCGACTTCGACCAAACTTCGCAGATCAGCTTAAAAACATTACATATTACCCATGACCGTGTTTGAGAGCAGTAATATTGAGAACAAAATAGTTTTTCTTACTAAAAACCATTTTCCGAACGAATATTTGTATGGCAGCTACAAGAAGTAGTCATCCGATCCGGTCGGTTCCGACATATTAGCAGCGTGCAGTAAAAAGAAGACTCTGTGCAAAGTTTCAGATCGATAGCTCCAAAACTGAGGGACTAGTTCGCGTAGAAACAGACAGACGGACAGACGGACGGACGGACAGACGGACGGACAAAGCTTAATCGACTCAGCTCGTCATGCTGATCAAGAATATATATACTTTATATGGTCGGAGATGATTCCTTCTATGCGTTGCAAACTTCTGGGCAAAATTATAATACACTTATCAAGTGTATAAAAACTTCAATAGAAATGGGTTTTTTTTTGCTGTAAACTAGTGTAGAAATGTAAAAATTACCCTATATTTTAGAACGTTGGCTGTACACCTTTTATTTGCCAATGACTGCGGTTCTTTAAATACTCAAATGAAATTTTGGCAAATTTAATTAAAAGCTTATGTTTGGTTGAGCACAACCAAACATTTGGACTTAAGAAGATCAGGTCGCTAAAACCAATACATGATCAAGAATATATGGGCATTTCCACCAAAAGGTCAACCTGGACCAAAAAATTAAAAGTGGTTAAAAAAACTATATTTTATTGAATTTTCACAGGGAAACAATCAAATTAAGCTAATGCAAGCTAATCTTACATTTACTTAAATCCTAATTAAATATATTCGGTTTCACGGCCGTGCTAGCACGATTTTACTCATTTTGACATTAAATTTGCTTAATTTTTTTGGAAAAAAGTGACTATAGATTAAGTGTACTTTCGCTATCTAAAACCTCTCTGATGGTAGAAAGGGCTATACAAGAATGCATAAGAAACCATGAGAAACTATGCCAATGCAATTAACTGTAAGTTTTTGCTTCGCATTATAGCAAAAACCACATAAATATAATGATCGAAAAAACTGTCCCGTGCGACATGTCCCGTGCGAAAATGCTTAAGCTTAAATTTAAAAAAAACGGTAAATTATTATTGGGTGAAATTAAAACCATTTTAGAGGGACATTAATGCACTGCATTCTAAAATTTATCGCATTAATAAATTGCCTCAGGATTCGTTGAAATCGGCATTTGAATGGTTTCCAGCGAAAACCACTTCTGTTTTTGTCCCGTGCAAATTTCATATTTTTTTGCGATTATCTTGAAAACAAAAAATATTTCAAAAATCAATCTTTGCACCAATTGTAGGGCTTTTGAAGAGCTATAAGTTAAGCCTATTGTAAAAGCACAAATCCGCTTCATTTGGACTTTTTTTTAAAATTAAGTACGTACGATTGTCCCGTTCGACGTCATGGAAATTAATATTTCTATGCGTTGCAAACTTCTGGGCAAAATTATAATACCCTTTGCCAGGGTATAAAAACTGTTTTCGTCAGCAGCTCCCTCTGCTCCGCGTGCCATTCTGCCTTCTTTAGAGGCGGCCGCAGTTCTAGTTTCTGAGCGGTTTAGTCAGTCTGAGCATTGTGTAGCATAGCCTTCGATAATTATCGATTAGAAGTCGATTAATAATCGATATCGATCTGAGGTGACAACATGTAACCATACAAATTAAAGATCCAGCCGTTATTTCACAGCATAGTCAAAAATTTCTTGTTTTAGCGAAGATATTGTTCGACTAAAAAGGCTATTGGCCATGTTCCGATATTCACTAAAGTGATTTCGAATTTTTTTCATTTTCTCTTTTCTATTAAACATCCAAGGAAATCCGTATCTAATATTTAGTTTATAATTACTCATTACTCGACGGATTTAAAGTAAAACGTAAATCTATATTTATCATTTTATATTTGGTACAGTGTCCTTTATTGCCAATAACAGCTTCTGGCATGAAATCAACTAAGTCCTGGCATCGTTTTAGGAGAATTTTGGACCAGGACTCTTTAATTTCTTCCGAAAGTGATCCGATAGTGGTTGTCTTGGATGCAGCAACTGCCTTCTTGACGTCAGACCACAGGGATTCAGGTCAGGCGACTGAGCACGCCACTCCAAAACGTTCACAAAGCTTGCCCTGAACCATTACTTTGCTTTTTGGCTGGTGTGTTTGGGTCATAGTCCTGTTGAAACACCCATACGAGCGGCATTTCGTATTCTGCAAAGTGTAGCATTACTGTCTCCATGATGCGTGCTGATCCATGATGGTTTTATCCAATGTATTGGACCTTCTTCATAGTAGAAAAAGCAAAACCATACCATTACACTATATCCTCCATGCTTAATGGTTTTTGTGGTGAACTGGGATTTGTATTCTGTGTTCCTTGGACGTCTAACGTATGATTGAGATCCCTTTCCACAAAACATAACCACTTTGGACTCATCTGACCATTGAATATTCCTCCATTGTTGGGATGTCCAAATTGCATGATACCTGGCAAACTTCTTGCGCTTAGTAAAGTGTGTCGCATTTAAAAGTGGTACCTTTCTTGGGCTAAGATTTCTGCGAACTATTTGGTCCATCGCATTTATTTTAAGCTCTTTTTTAAGCTGGGCAGCAGACTTAAAGGGATCCTTCTTGCTCTGACGAATCAGTTTTTTAACATGAAGAAGGGTCATAGATCGTTTTCGTTCGCGTGTTTCGATATTTTCTTCATAGTTTAAGGCGTTTTTAATCATTTTATTAAAGCAGCCTACCAATTGACCAACTTCTCTAAAAGTTTTTTCGTCCAATATCAATTTTCTGATAAGATCGCACTTATTCGCAGTTCAGAGATTTCCACGTCCCATTGTAATGATTACTATTGTTAACGATGAAATCGTAGTCAAAACTAATAAACACGTGCATCCCTAATATGTTCAGGTCCGTTTTTAAAAATGCTTATTGAATGAAGTACGCTTACGTTGTTTGACTGTATACACATTGAAGCTATATGTATGCGTACGTTTTGCAGTTCTCTGATGTGGAAGCATTTAAGCCTATTCCTGATTTTGTGTCATTTTCTTTTTTTGTACAGAACACGGAACTGACTTTTAATTATTTGTGGGACGATCTGATGAATAATGGCAAAAAGGCGTGCTTTTGTGGGGCCGAACGTTGTTCCGGCCAGATTGGTGGCAAAATCAAGGATCCAGCGCCCAAGGTAGGTCTTTGTAGTTGGCCTCAAACGCAATCCTCCACCCTTTTTTTTTTTTTTGCTTACAGGAAACGAATGCTCAGACCAGCAAAGGCAAAACCAATGCCAAACTAAAGCCCTTGCAACGCAGTAAAGGCAACTCCATTAAGCTGAACATTGCCCCCAAGAAGACCAAGAAGCCGGCGATTAAGCACATCAGTGCGGATGATGCACCCGCCGCCGACCAATGACACACATTAAATTAAGCATTTTAAATTTTTCATTAATCATCGCTGCATAAATTTTTATTTTCCTATTATGATCGAAATTAATTTAAAGCGTTTATAGCGATTTGGCATGTATCCGTCTAGTTAACTAAAATCTAATTCATATCAAAAACATTCAGTTCGTTAGTTTGTTATACAAAAATTGTATTTTGGTTTGATTGGCTGCTTTCATTAGCTGCTGCGCGCATTTTGAATAGAAAATATAAAATTATGTGAATTAAATATATATAAAGAAGAAGTATTTTGTTCATCTTTCGTGGGAGCAGCGCACTTTGGTCTATGCCTGTTTGACTTATGGCTAGATGGGGGCCCTTAGAGCTAGGAGTATACACTTTCAGCTTAATGTACAACGAGAAAGAAAGTGGGGCTGATATGTTTAGGGTTTGGCAGCAAAGTAACCCGCATTAAATTTGGGCACCACAGCATCAAACTTTTTGATAATTGTATTCAGTGAGTCTCGGGACATCTCGTACAGCGGGTTGAGTGAGATCAGGCGCATGCCACGTTGGTTGCACACCTCAATCACAGACCATTTCTCTAGCAGCTTCAGGCAATTGCGCACAGAGTCGGTGGAAATGCTTTCAGCTGGGGTGGAAAGAGAACGGATTAGCTTCAACTAAAGGTGGTGTTTTTTAATTAAACGTAACTTACCATATGAGCAGCTGCCGCTTTTGACTTTATTGGACAGATCGTTAATGATAAAGTGTATGAATTCCGACTCTAGCATGGAGTTGCGATGTAAAATCTGCAGCGCCTGCGCCACAGTTAGATATGTACAGGCAAATGGGGCCAATACCTCGCACATGTAGCGCTGTTGTGGCAATGTCTCGTTGGTGAATAAAACATCAATGGTTTCATGGTTTACATGTTCATAGTCATCATTGTCCTCGTCCAAATATAAGGCCAGGTTTTGGGCCATGCGGCGTGTGCCCTCCATATCATTCGTTTCGGGTAACTGTAAGAAGGAAAGTGGTATAAGTTATGCTGCCCAGGTTGTTCATTCGGTAAAGACATACCTCCACTGTGCGTAGATAACCACCGATTATTAGATCGTCCAGCTGCTTGAGCAGCAGATTTTCCAATACTTGCGTAGGCTTGTTCAATATGAATTCATAGCGATACAGCTGGCAGTTCTCCAAAGCGGTTTCGATCAGCTTTTGGCGTGAAACACCAGCCTCTACATTCTGCTGCTGAGGATGTGGCAGCAAGGCATGGAAGGTGGTCATCAGTATAGAGCCCAGGGCAAAGTGTGGTGTCAACATATTGGAGTAGTAAGCCAGCTCTATGTAGCTCTCTACAGTGGTTACAGCTCGTATAATAATGCGGCCATTCTCATCTCGGGCACGTGTAACCAGACCTTTTAAAGGGGGAAAGTAATTAACCTCTAGTTTTAGCTTAAAGTTGGATTATAAATACCTGGGCCCAGTAGTTCACAGGCATAGGACAAAATGTGTGAGGATTCGCCCGAAAAACCAATATCCTTGCAACCGGACAAGGAATTTCGCAAGTCATCCAGAGCGGCAGCTAAAAGCTGCTCTTCGGCCCCAAGTCGATAGCGGGTAAGTAGCAAAAAGGCCAAGGCATTGGTGGACATCACTGAGGTGGCCGCTGCACAGTCGAAAACCACTTGGCGGGAGATGCTTTCAATGAGATTACGATGTTCCTCGCACACCACATCAGTGCCATACAACGAAGACGAGGATTGATTGTGCTGCAGCGTTCTGTCAAGTTACAAATTTTTATTAATTTCTGGGAACTTAATGCGGGCCAAAGTCACCACCTACCTGGATGCTGGCTTGTACACCTTGATGATGCCATCCTCGCGTGCAATTTTATTATACGAGTTGACCAGCTCACGTATCGAGTAGGGCTCATTGAAATCAATGCGCATCAGTCCGTAGTTGGAGTTTAGAGTCTTCCAGATGCCCGAAATGGCTTTGGTAAAGGATTCAGGTATTTTCTTCTCACCCTTCTGCTCGCGCACAAAATTCCCATCCACCAGACGCTCATAGTTAACCGAAACGGGCACAAGCAAAGCATCTGGTATGCTGCCATCCATAAAGGCATTCACTATGACCGACAGTATGCCACCCTTGGGCATGCACGGTTTGCCCGTGCGCGTTCTTCCGCCCTCAATAAAGAACTCCACATTGTGGCCCAGCTTCAGAGCATGGGTTAAATACAAATGGAGAGCCGCACGATATAGCACATCCTTTTTGCCCTCCACGGGATCAATTTTGCGCTTAATGAAAAAGGCCCCCAAGCCACGCAACAGTGAGCCAAAGACTGGAATCTGTAGATTGTTGCCAGCCGCCACCAAGGGACTGCGTATATCATTGTTGGTAAGGATAAATGTAACCATTATATAATCCAAATGGCTGCGATGTAAAGGCACAAAGATCAGGGGGGGTCCCCGGTGATCGTTCCGAGGCGGTTTTAAGCATTTCAATTTGTTTAGTGTCCGTCACCACGCCAGACAGAAACCAGGGCAAAAGTTTGTACAGCAGCCAAGAGGTTAGAGCCAAAAGGGCATTGTTTAAAGTGGAGCCCATTTCCTTGAGTATGGTTACAGCTCGTTTCTCCTGTTTGCGTAAAATGTTTTGATACGAAATCCCCGCCCGGGCATCATCCTCCTCCTGATCGCCGCTAACGCTACGCGTCAGCACACGATGACCATTTTTGGCATAGCGTTGCTCCCTCAGCGCCTGTTCGGCGGCCTGTTTGATGGCATGCTTGAGCAAAGCATCATTGTGCACGATTTCGGTAACCTGCGCTGGTTCAGGTCGAGGTTAATTGGGTTAAACCAAAATCACTTAAATGCCCTGACTTACCGGACGGTATTCAAATTTCTCGCTGCGAAACACCTGTGCCACATAGGGGAATAAAAGACCCCAGTCAAAAAAGCTACTGTAGGGTTTTCGTCCGGCATGCGGTATAAGCTTCAGCATGTTCTCAGTCCCAATCCCATGGGCCACCGAGTTGTGCGTTTTCGGCTCCTATAAGAGAAACGAAAGTAAAGACAACTGTGATGCAACGGGATTTAATTTAATGCAAATGTCACCTCAAACCAGCCGCGTGCCTGGAACTCCTTCAATGTCATTATATGTTTAAGAGATTCTAAAGCTTATAAATATACGTATGTGCTTCTAAAATCGTAGCATTGGCATTGGTTTAGTTGAGATTTATTTGTTTAAAATACACCATGCGGCATTTCGATGCAGAGGTGGCCAGACTGTTATTTTAATCAGGTGGCAGCACCGAGCACTTATCGATTAACCATATTTCAAAACCAAAACTGTTTTTCACTTATCATCAAACGTGCATTAAGATTAGGCCCGAGTTTATAACAAACTTACATGGGATGATCGCAGCGTGAACAGCAGATCACTGCGTATGGTGTTGAATTTGCCCAAAGACGTGCGATAGCTTAGATTCAAATTGGGAAACAAGCTGGAGATAATGGCAGATGCCCTGCAAACAAAAGAAGTATATGAAATTGACACGATATATTGCATTACAGACATGGCATGATTCAAGACCACCTAGCCCGCGTCACCCAACCCCCTCCTATTTGCAGTCAATTAACAGCGATAAACGGCAAAATCAGTAGCGCGCAATAAAAAAAAAAGTGTACTTGCTATATAGCTATAGTATATGACACCTCTTTCGATGTACGAATTGCTTGCGGTCGATAGTCCAACTTGTTTTGTATGTGGGGGAAGTTCAATAGCCTATACATATTTGTTTGTTTGTTTTAGCTGATAAGTTTTTAGTTGCTATTAAAAATAAAGCAAATTACTGAACTTTGTAGCAAGCCTTTGATATATCAGCATCAGTCGAAAATCAGCTGACTTTTAATATAGTATGTATGTGTATGATCTTGAATTCAAATGCAACGGATAAAGCCAGTGCAGCGCAACAATGTTTTTATTGTTGCTTTGTCTCGCAATTCCGTTAGACGGCATCTGAGATGCCACTTTTAACAACGTACAGTGGTTCGTCAGCAGAAAACTACAATAGAATTCCATGTTCAAAAATGTTGAATTTTAATAATGACATTATTAATTGTGGAATGATTTAATCTTGATATATATGGAAGTAATAACAATTGGTACAATTTATACTATGATATCGATCATTTTGAATCAAAGAAATTTAATAATTCCTTTATTTGGTTAAGGTCCTCTTCTGGTCTAGAGGGCTAAATTTTACATGTTTTCGTGGAAAGAAATCGGGAAGAGATTTTGTAATTCTGTTTTTTGTATTTGGTTGTAAAATTCATTATAAAAAATACAAAATTAAAAATTTGTGAATGCGAGGGCTGTTCAAAAAGTTATCGGGATCCAAAGTAGGCTCTTCTAAAATAAGATGTGTCGATGGTACCCACGTTTCCGGGAGTTACAATTATAATTACAATTGGTTAGTATGAATGCCTTTATCGTCCGTAGCAGAATTGTGAAAATAAAATTGAATTTGAAATAATGACGGCCTTTTAAAAACGAAAAATCAATTTTTGACCCTTGTTTTTGCAGTCCAGTGTACAAAAAAAATAGTAAAAACTATTTTTCTCAAAGATTGAGGTATTGACGATAGTAAGGTTAATTCTGCGTCCATAAAGCCCTACATCATCAAAATCGGTTCGGTAGAACTTGAGAAAACGTGGGCACCCTTTTGAAAAACGTGGTTTTAAGAAAAACGCCTTCAAAGTTTGAAGTAATTTGAAAATTGCTTGTTTCATCGAAGACATTGGTCGACAAAAATGGCTATAACTCAGAAGTATTTCGAATTTTGCAAAATCCTTTTGGGATAATATTTTTGAATATCGATTTAATGCATAAAACTGCTTTTCACTTTAACTAAATTTTAGTAAATTGGATTTTTACTAAGACCCAATAATATTTCATGACAACTTTAAAAGTAAAGCTTACTTCAGCTCTGCCCTGCAGCCCGTTTAATTTATGTAAATGAATGTTTTAAAATTGAAATGATTTTCATTCCAAAATATAATTTTCGCTTTGAAGCATGTCAGCCGAGTAATTTTCCAAACTGAGCAATAGATGGCGCCACTACTGTGGCCACTTGCTTGCCAGTTATACGATACATTCCATCCATACATCCAATTTTAATCGAATTTCCCAAAATTGTGCGGAAACAGATAATAATACAGATTCAACTGGAAAGTATAAACAAAAGTTGTTCTTACTAGAACTTATTTTCGGCAGAAAATTGTGCATTAATCAATAACAATTTTGAAAGTTATTGATTAAAAAAAAACCGTTTTTCCTATTAATACTTTATATCTGACCTATCTTTTGTATGGCAGCTATACTATATAATGGGTGATCCCTTAAGAAGTTTTTTTTTATTACAAATATAACACAAAAATGGAATAGGTTGGTGGAATCTTTATTATGGGCTGAAAGAACTATCTCTGACATTTAATTTTCAAAGATAATTCCATACAAATGGTGACTGCGACACTTTTGGATCACTCTTTCCAGCATTGCTACGGGTATCCCGCGAATAAAGCAAGTAATGGTGGTGTCCAAACCTTGAATCGTAGCAGGACAAAGTCCAGTGACGTGAAACCATATAATGTAAGCGGTACGGTACTCGAAATAAGCTGCTCTACGAAATGATTTCTCAATGTGTGCCGCAGCACCTTCTAACTGAAACCAAATGTCACCGACATCGAGGGTTTTAATTTTAGGTCACAAAGTCATTTATCGAGGTAGTGCCATTGATCATTGATGGTCATGTACTTTCCGGCCTCATATTAAAAGAAATACGGACAGAAGTTTTCAGCAGCTCATAAATCACACCAAACAGTGCATTTTTGTGGATGGAACAGAAGTTCGAGGGTCTATTCGGGTTGCTCATCAGACCAAATGCGACAATTTTGTTTGTTGACGTTTCCATTTAGACAGAAATGTGCCCAGTCTCCGAATAAAATTTTGAGCGAAAGCAGCGGATTTTTATTAAGCCGTTGTAGAGCCCATTGCAGACCTTGTTGGGGTGTGAATCTGGCCATGATAAATTGTCAAACAATACTGAATAAGGAAAATATGACAGAATGACACCTGGCACTCGTAATATATAAAAAAATATTATAAAAGCCCCTTAACGAATCACCCTTTAAATCATGGCTGCAAAAATTTAGCAGAAGGTTCGGTCCGGGGGTTCGAACCCGATGTGAAGCCCAAGGTTCGGTTCTCGAAACCTCAGAACCCAAGGTTTTGGTTCGAACCTCGGTTCGCTTGAAGATTAGTTTCGATTTATTAAACTTATTTCTTATAATACTATTCTTCATGTCCATAAAGCAATTTTTATTTATAAAATTCATTAGCTGGCATTTACAACTGCTTAGTTTAAGTTTATAAGCATTCTAACTTCTAGTAACTGTTCATCTATATTTTAGCTCTTAGGTTGGAAAGTGTTGAAAAGGCCCGTTAAACAGATACCTCAGATATTCAACAGCAATTTTTTTTCACCCTACCAAAATTTTAAAACATTTGTCGATTACTTGGACAATAGTCAAAGGAATCTATAACATCATTTACAGATTTAATATTAACTATTTGTTTATTGCTTTCTACTGCTTTCAAAAAAACTTCTCTTCTTAGAAATCAGAAGTTGATTCCTTAAAGTTGAATTTTAAATACTCTCATTAAGAATTTCTTTTTGGAGCTGCAGCATGTCCGCAATGTGCTGCTTTTTTGAAAGATCGGGGTGAAAATCTCGGGTCTAAGAGCACTAAAGCCAATATTGGAATTGAGCTCAGAATAGTAGAACGTTTGTCGAACGAGTATGGTAAGATTTTAGAACGGTTGCTCGAAATGAAAAGCAAGCGGAATAAAACAATGGTACTAATTGTAAATCCTTTAGCTTTAAAGAAGCTGTTTTGGCTGAAGCAAAAAAAAAAATATTTTAAACTATCAAATGTTTTTAGGTGGAGCTCTTTTAAAAATCTGTAAGAGTTAGTAAACGTTCACACATTTCGTAAATCTAACTCAACCGAGTTCCATCACGACACACAGTTTATCACTAGTTTCTTCAATTTTTCTCTAAGCGTGCGAACTCTACTAATGTCAAACTAAACTGTGTGTGCAGCACAACAAACTGTAATTAATTGTCCTTCAGGGAATTTAGTTAACTTGGTCATCGTACAAATAAAGAAAAGCTTTTGAAGCACATGAGCAACCTTCATTAATATTACTTTCTTCATAGTTGGATTCCTTTTATGCTCTGCAGTTGTCATTTCAAAGTTCTCCTGCTTCATTATCTGCCGTGATAATATAAATCTTATGTAGAGAAATGTCGTAGGATTGAAGAACTTCTTGAATGATAGTCGGGTTACAAGGAATTTTTAAATTTCTACATTGTATGTGTATTAAGTAAACTACTAAATTTGTTGAACCGAACCTAATTTTCCGGTTTGGGGTTAGGTTCAAGGAGACACAAAAACATAAGGGGTACGGTTTTAATATTTTTTGAAGCGACATATCTTCCCAGTAAACCCGTAACGAGTGTAATGAGTATGACGCATTTTATTCGTTGTTATTTTGTTAAATTTTTTGTCAATTAATTTTAAATAATCTGGTAATTTAAAATTAAAACGAATACATGATGAAATTTTGTCACACTGCTCCAAAACAAAACAACCCTGAAGGAAAGGTGTCTAGTTTACAACCAGAAATGTACCAATAGCTAAAAACTTGCAACTGGTTGTTCTTTCTGTCCAAATCAATGTATAGAAGCTGTCCATTTTACACAATTGTCCCTTGCAGCAGCCATTTACAACCAGTTAGGTACCAGTTGACCTTTGTTTCTTATGCCAGTCTGTATACGTTGAGCTTCATTCTAGTTTAACAGTATATGAACAATGTTCATCGAACATCTTACTCATCACCAATTGGTTTGTTCAAACTAGTAGTTCAAACGAATATTTCTACGGAAGCTAATATTTTTTGTTGACCAACTCACTCACAGTTAAATGCTACTAAAATTACAACAAGTATTTCTAGTATCAAGTTTTCTTTTGGCAGGAGCTCTAAGTGAGGTAAATTGACAGTTTTTCGTATGCAAATTTTTGGCACCAAAATGTGAAGAGTGAACCACTGTGCAACGCGGCGCTGGCCACGAATTGTCTCTCTATGATTTTCTCTCAGTCAGACTAGTGGGCAGCACTGCAAGTCATTTCTTGCCATGAAGTGAATGAGTTTGTTTATTAAACTTTAATTCCAAGTAAAAAAAAATAAGGAACATTAAGAGTCATTATGTTTCCGGTGCATTGCAACAAATGTGGCAGAGAACGCTTGATGGAACCCCAATCAGTTTTCGAAATAACCAGCTGCCTACATATACTCTGCAGCATTTGCATAAACATGTCGCCTCAGAAATGCCCCATTTGCAATTGCCATTTGCAAAGCATCAGAATCACTCCGAATATGCCTCGCTCTGTGGCACAATATTTTGAGGATCCCACCAAATTGTGGGAGATGTACGAGACAGTCAGCAAATTTCAACACAATCAGTATAAGTCGGATAATGCTCACTACTGGATGCGGGGTCAGTCTCTACCGACCATTAAGGTGAAACTAGAGTCCTACCAAAAAGTGGATGCTGAAATCTGCCAGAATATGAAGAAGAAGAAGGAGGACATTGCCAAAATGAAGGCTTATATAACCTACCAGGAGAATCTTCTTAATGGCGGTGGTAGCGCTTGTTCGAGTCCAGACCAGCGTCCCAGCACACCTTCAATAAGTTCCACCGATGGTAGCTCTTTGGAGGAGGAATCTATGTTGGAGCTGGACGCTGATAGTTTCAGTTTGGATTTTGGGAAGATCATTACCCGCAGGAAGTCCTGCAATGACGCTGAGGATTTGGCAAATGAACCAAAGCAGTCGAAGTTAAAGTCACGCAGCAAGTCTAGCAACGATGTTCAAGAATCAAACCGTCGGGTGACATTTAATGATAAGGTTATCCTTTTGGACAATCCTCGCCGCGGAAGTGGCAGCTATGAAAAAAATTTGTTAAAAAAAGCGACCAAATTACTCAAGCGTCAGGCTGAGTTAAGCAAGAAGAATGTGAATGAAGTTTCACGGAGACGTCGTTTCTCTACCAGCGATTTGGAGGATATTATATTTTAGCAGTTTTCAATTGATATCAATATATTGTATACCTAGCAAGATAAGATCGGATCACCAACAGAAGATTCCAACGAAATTACCTCATACTATCAGAATAATATTTAGATCTTTAAGAAACCTACTGGAAAAAATACTTAGATTGATTCATTTCCTTTCTTATAATATACTTCTTAAGCATAAGTGGTTTCCATGTGGAAGAACCAAGTTACAACTATGTAGAGTTGGATCATATCACTCTTACGTTCGTAAAATAGAAAGATTATGTGGACTATGATCGAGTACCAACTACTTAATCCCAAAGAATATTCATTTTTATGTTAATGTACCCACGAAAATATTCACTTGAAACTTGAACCAAATAAACCTTAAGTTTTGTTCTTTGTTGTCACCCACTCAAGTTGTGGAAAATTTCTTTGTGGGGGATAAGCAAATTATATGTGGGGTCTAATATTTATGGCTATGCTATTTTGGCAACACAATCAGCTCTCGAGCCCACTTTCTTTATGACTCAAAGCGAGCTTTGACTTTGTACACCGATTAACAAACCAGATAACTTTATTGCCCGATTAAATGTTGTGGAAAATAATAAATTCTTAAGCTTTTAATCAGTTAATTAGGTGCTAATTTTATGACCACCTTCAATGTTCGAGTAAAGGCGGCTGCTTTTTAATTACGATAATTGTTGCCAAGAATACATACTTTGCTGGTATCGCCAGCAAAAGAAAGAAAATTCTAAATTGCGTCAATTGTAACCACAAACGACCTTTGGGATGACGCCCACTTTAAATGCAAATGTCAATAATAAGACGGAACACTACACGGAATATGAAATGTGTCCAGGGTTAAGGAGCAGCAGGGCCAAGGGCCAGGGCTAGGAGAGAATAACAAGCAAGCCCATAGACAATAGTGTATGTCCAACCACCTGCAGCACCAATAAACACCAAAAAAAATAAACAAAAACAAAAGAACTCATTTCGTATGCATTGTATAACTTAAAATGAACGTGTCTAAATATAATACCCACCACAGTGGGTAAAAAGCAGTCGAAAATGTTGAACCCAAATATAATTTTCTGCTTAAGGGGGTTGACCCGTATTTCTAAATATCTAAAACACATTTTTTTTTAGAATTGTCAATAATTGTATCAATATATCGATATTTTTGTTGGACGATAAGGGTTATTTCGATATGATATTCTTTGTGCCGATATAAGCAATTATCAATATTTTTATAAACGATACATCAAAAAATAATTACTTTGGTAATTGCAGGAGTAAATTGTCATAACAAAACTGACGATTTTGTTCTGCACAAAACGTATAGAAAAAAAGAAATCTTTGGGTAATTTCGCCCAGTTTTCCATGGGTATCAAATGAATTCCTCCATTCAACTTGATACAGGTACGTTTCATTTTTTTTGGTAGAAGAAAGGTGTGGCGTCGCATAAATTTGTTTAAGTAGAAACTCTTGCCGAACTGTAGCATGGAACATAGAGCTAAACACTTTACCTATTTTGGAATTACTTAAAAAAAGATGAAAATTAAGTGTCAACATCAAACACTTTTAGTGCAAAAATTAACCGTTATGTTTCATTTTGGTTTGCGCGAGGCACATTTCATAAACTATAGATAATGTTAAAAAAACATTTTTTACCAACAATGCGAATTTATCTGAACCATTTGGCACTTTACTTAAGATCCTATTGGGCTTCTTCTCATCTAAGGTATTTTGAATCACTAAGACAGTTTTTTCCATACTTTTATTAGTGTCCAATTTGAACTCTGCTATTTGTACTTGATATCAGCTATTAAGCGTTTTCCGTGGACGTTAGCGTGAACTCGCTTGACGTATTCTTACCTTAGGAAGTCGTAAGAGCCGCGGCCACGGCAATAGTTTTTGAGCGATCGAATCGCGTCGGTACGACAACTCCCAAGGTACTTTGGTCCATCCGGATGTTAGATAGTCCACTCCTCAAATGTGACACATTCAAAGAGGGCCACGGGCGCGGGCCACAATCAAGCGGGGGAAGGCGGATCCTGGGAGTGGGAAAGAGGGGGGCCAGGCGTCAGCCGGTCTAAAAAACCGGACATTAGAGCCTGTGTTAAAATGCGTTATCTAGTTACTTTTTGACGCGGGCGGTAATAGGTAAGCGTAATGTAAATTGGGAGTGGTTGTTCTTTTAGAATAATAGACTTTTAACGCCTTCTACCGCGAAGAGAAGGCCATAAATGCAATTCAGTTCATATGAGCGCTTGGAAATGCCAGCTCCAAGCATCCACACTCTCAGAACACAGCACAAATCATCAATGATCCTCCTCCAAAAATTTATTTTAGAAAACTACAGATGTTCCTTCTTCAAATCCCTCCAATTGTGCGAAAATCCAACAGGAAAATCCAAATTATACTTTTTCTCATCCGAGAAAATGATCTGTAAAGATAAATTAGTATTTGCGTTGCTTTATAAAATCTTCTTATTTTTGTCCAGACAGTTCCCATGTTATCTCTAGCGAATTTCATACGGGCTTCTTTATGGCGATCCAGTAACCTTGCAGACATCTTCAATTTTTGTCGCATCATGTTCTTAGACTTCTTTAAAGAACGTGCAACGGTCCAGCGAGTCACTTTTATGCCACATTCAGCCGCTAATTCATTAGCGTTCTTTAATGAATTAGTCGGCGCTGGTCACACTGACTTGTCTTCGGCTTACGTCCTCCCGTTTTTTTTTCATATTAATTTTTTTTTTCTAAATATTTCGCACAACTTTATCGAATCGTCCAATTTTTTAGACAATTTCACGAAATGGGCAATTCTCACATTTGAGCGCCAAAATTTGGCCTTTCTCGACATTTGACAGCACTGGCCCACTTGGCATATTTACAAGTCCATTACTAATAGTTACTCAACCAAGTGTACGTAAATAAAATCGCCGCCAGCGAAGTTGTGCACCTTGCGCAAATCGAAAATGAAACATAACGTTTAATTTTTGCACTGAGAGTGTTGATTTTTGTCACTTATTTTCTCTCTACTTTAGCGTTCTTTCAAACGGTAATCGCAAAGTTTTTCCAGCTCCACTGTTTCTATGCGTACACTGAAAAATCAACGTGCGGCTATAGTTTTGCACCAGAGTTTACGTTATTTATTCATAAAAGTGCGATATCTACGTAAAATTAATAAAAATGTTTTTTTCAGTACTTTTGGAAAAGACAAAATCGTGAAAATCTTTATTATTTAAGCTCGATTTGAGCGGGCAAGGAAAACATTTTAAAACCATGGTTTCTTTGTGAGATTTTCTTCACATAGGTTTTCTTCGTAGAGGTGCGATTTCTATGTAGAATAAATAAAAAATTGGTTTTTTTTTTCAGTCCTGTTCGAAACGTAAAATTCTTAATACAGTGAATATCGCTTATATGCAAAAGTTATAATGCAGCAATATTTTTGCATATAAGCGATATTTGCATTTAAGCGGTTATCGGTAAGGCCGGGTTTACATTGGGACACACTGTGACCGTGTTGTCTGTGACGCACTGTGGCCAAAATACTCAGAAGTCCAAAGTGTTTACATTGGCGTTATAGGCTATTCACACTGAGGCACATCTGACATCTAACATCATTATCAAAGATGTTCCATAAGCATTTGCCGTGCCAAAATTTGATCATCATTCCAACATCTTCAGGGGATGTTCCTATTTTACTTCGTTTCAATCAGTATTTTCACGATAGTTATTGGTCCACCACTAAAATCTTTTGTTTAATACTATAAACTTTCGATAAACGTTCTTTTATTAAAAG
This sequence comes from Lordiphosa stackelbergi, assembly GCA_018904235.1. Classification (NCBI taxonomy): domain Eukaryota; kingdom Metazoa; phylum Arthropoda; class Insecta; order Diptera; family Drosophilidae; genus Lordiphosa; species Lordiphosa stackelbergi. The sequence continues at coordinate 40,588 of JAEIFU010000828.1, read as the reverse complement.
CTCAGCGCTCTTAGAGCAGAGTTTTTCAACTTTGTTAACTTCTGCTAAAGCTACAAAAATAAATTCTTAATGAGAGTTTTCAAAATTCCCTTTTAAATGAATCGACTTTTGATTGCACAGAAGAGAAGTTTATGAAAGGCCATAGGAAGCAATGAACAAATATCAAATATAAAATCTGTAAATGATGTTATAGATTCGTTCGAAAATTTTTCAAGAGAACATACATCAAAAAATGTTTTAAAATTTTGGAAAGGTCAAAAAAAAAAACGAATACTTAAGACACAATTGCCTTAACTATACTTGATGTGCCAGCAACTCAGGTATCAGTTGAACGAGCCTTTTCAACATATAAGTTTGATCTAAGAGCTAGTGAAGTTAGTTCAAAAGCTCCATTTTATGTTCCAGCGAACCGAGGTTCGAACCAAAACCTTGGGTTCAGGAGTTCCAAGAACCGGTCCGCGAACCGAACCTTAAGTTTTACAACGGGTTTGAAACCCCGGACCGAACCTTCTGCAAAATTTTAGAGGTTTGCAGCCTTGGTCCTAAGTGTTAAACGCTTATTAAAAAAAATTCCCATAAAAATTCCACATAATTATGCTAAGTTTCATTCAAATCAGATGACTATATCAAATAGCTGAAAAACTAGGTCGAAAAAGAAGTTCTAGTGAGAAAAACTTTTTTGTTTTCAATGGCAGCGTCTTTAATCTTTCGTTATAAATATTTTCTGCTTTAGCACAATATGGATGATTGACGATTACATCAAATAACTGTCATATAAAAAACTGGCCACAGGAAAGTGGCGCCATCTATTGGTGCTTTTGGGAAACCGCTCAAGTAACATTGTGTGAAATTGTTGTATGAAAATTATTCAAAACCTGCGAGCTGCAACGGTTTATAAACTTCCGTCGAACGGAAGTCACGTTTCCTCTATTTTTATGTTATTATTTCATTGAGGATTTAAACTTCAATTCTGTCTGAAACTTGCCACAATTTCTTCAACAAATTAGTTTAGTTAGATTACCATTTTCCAAAAAAAAAGGGTCAACTTTTGTTTTGCCCCACTGTGCTTTTTTTTGTAAATATTGCTGACTGCGCGTTTGCGCGTTTGTAATTGCTGAACTTGTTCAGGGGGCATAGGTGGATGGATGGGGATGGGTGGATATGTTGAGGCGACTTATGTGGCTTCCACTCACCTTGTCTTGGCAAATATGTAATAGACAATAAGAGCTACAGATGCAATCTCAATCCCTCCCAGCACAGAAATCTCAGCCACGCATTGGGCAAAGTACAAGAAAGACGATAGCATGGTGGATGTGGATGTGGACTATGTTGTTTGGGGTTGTTTAATCGGTTCGGCGCTGCTCTGGCTGCTGCTGGTGATGCTGATCAGAATCAGACGCTAGCCAAGTGATCGGCACGCTTTCGTTTGGTGGCTCCCTATGCGATTATCGATGCTGCGGAAAAAAACCGCGCGTACTCTCCAACCTCGACGATGCTCTCTGCTTTGGTGGTGGTGGTGGTGGTGGGAATTATTGCGTTCTACTCAATCTCAGTATAACCAGACGACACATCGCCCTCCCCGCCGTGTCGCGACCCGTGAATTAAAAAAATAAAATATCGTATGATTCTGCGCGAATTGCTTTTTATTTTAGTTCACTTTTTTTTCGAAGATAACGTCAAGCTTTTACTTAATTACAAAGCACAGATTTTTAAATTGATTTTTGTTTTTGGAACCCGTTGGGCATTTGCCCTGGTAGTTTAGACTCAATTGAACTAAATTTGCGTCCTTTGTGTGTTTGGAAATTAGTTATTATTATGCGCATTGTCGCCATCCGCGCGGTTTGAGCGTACACAGCAGAATAAGCGAGGCGAACGTTGCCGTTTAATTAAATGCCAATTAACGTGTGACAATAAATATGTGTGTACATTACTGCAATCTACATACTTATGCATGTATTTATTTACAATACGTAGGTACTGTAGGTCTACGACAACAAACGAAGATCAGAGCACTGCACGAAGAATAACAGCAAAAGCAAACACAATGCTCAAGCATCCCCCCGATAGGCAGCTGCTGCTGTTATCAGCAAAGAGAGAGAGAGGTGAGGAGAGAGAGAGAGCACTGATAACACTTGAAACGTGAGAGAGAGAGAGCGGGCATTTACCTGAATTTCTTCATGTATGGGGAAATGTTTAGGCCTTTCAAAATTAAAATTAAATGGATTAACACGGTGCACCTTGGGTCCAACCTGTAAAAACAAGGAACATTTTACCTTTCCACTACCAACCAAACTTAGGTTGCACCGGCATTTTCTGAAAGCTTATAGAGTAAAGAAATTTTGAGAATTTTTGCAGATTTTTCAAAAGACGTTTAGAGGTCGCACAAATCGATTTTCCCCCCAAAAATGGGGTTTTCCGTATTGATTTCGATTTTTACTTATAACATGGTAAATAACCACGATTTTCTTAGTTTAAAAATCAACATTTTAAAGAAAATGTCAAAATTTCTTTAAACCATGATTTTTGGCTTTGCATTTTTTTGTTTAGGTACCATATATTTAATTTTTTTTTCTAATTTTTCATTTAAAAAAAACGTTTTAAAAAATTGCTTTAAACTTTGAATTATGATACTTTTTCGAACTGTGTTATATCTCATACCGAGTTTTTTCGCTTTGCATTTAATCTTGTATTAGCAATTCCGTTTGAACAACATTTACCATTTGGGTATTACAAGCTACCGAAAAATTATGAGTAAAATTCGTCTTTGCCCCTACGAACAAGTAAAATTTTAATCAAAATTGGCTTTGATGGCGGGTATGCCAAAATGCCCTGCACTAAAGTATTTTAATGATATGATCTGTTTTTCTGCTCCTTATGAAGCACTTTACTAATAAAATTTATTTCTTTATTTTGGTATTTTTGTTGTTCTAAGGCAATTGCTGGTACAAAATTGTATATAAACCGCGAACCAAGTCTTTGTTGGCAAAACTAAAAACGCAGATCTGTATATTATTAGATCTGGTTTATGGCCTATATGAATTGATTTGTGGGTGAGTCTAAGAATGGTACTCCAAGCAGTTTTTGGGCTGTCGAGTACCATTTCTTTTGGTTATGCAATAGCCCATTAAAAAATTTTACATATTTGCATATTTTGAACCGCATGTCCAATTTAAGTTCTGATTGCACACATCTTATCTTTATTGAAAATGATCTGAACCCAGTCACTATTTGTATATATGGCATCTTTGCAAAATTAAAGTGGTTAAAAAACACTATATTTGATCGAATTTTCATAGAAAACAATCAAATTAAACTAATGTACGCTAATCTTACATTTACTAATAACCCAATTGGATATATTCGGTTTTACAGCCGTGCTAGCGCGATTTTTCTCATTTTGACATTAAATTTGCTTAATTTTTTGGAAAAAAAGTGACTATAGATTACATGTACTTTCGCTATCTAAAATCTTTCTGATGGTACAAAGGGCTATACAAGAATGCATAAGAAACCATGAGAAACTATGCCAATGCAATTAACTGCAAGTTTTTGCTTCGCATTATAGCAAAAACCACATAAATATGATGATGGAAGAAATGTCACGTTCGACATGTCACGTATCGACAGAGATAAAAATTTTTTTACAAAAATGTACTCAAAATTTTTAAATCAAATAATATACATTTCAAAGAACTATTCATTCATAAGATTTTAAGATTATTTGGGCTTAGTTATTGTGCTAGGTTTCGCTAAGCTTTGTCTTTATATAGCTACTCGCGAAAACCACTTCTGTTTTTGTCACGTTCGAATAGCTTCCAATTTTGTCATTATTTTGGAAACCGAATTTCACTTGATATACACTTTAACACTAATTAAAGTGCTTGCTAAGAGCTGTATTATATATAGTAAAAAACGAATTAAATATTCGATTTAATTTGACTTTTTTTCGTTTTCAATTTGTACGACGGTCACGGTTCGACAGAATGGAATTGCCCATATGCAAAAAATTATGCAAAAAATATGCAAAATATGTGCAAAATATGTAAAATGTATAAAAAATAAAAATTATTATAAATATTAGATACATGGCCAATATAGACGCTTAAATAGAAATTGAAGACCGAACGATAAAAAAATCGCGAAAGTTGAACATTTTCTTATAAGCATTTAATGGTCCAACACCGCAAAATGCGGCAAAATTTCATATGAGTATTTAAAAAACCGCAGACGTTGGCAAATGAAAGGTGTATAGTGAGCGTTCTAATATATTCGGAAATATTTTACATTTTTCATAAGAGCTAAGATTATTATGAACATTTAATAGACGGCAATAGTAAACGAGTAAATACTGTAAAGGAACAAATGGTCAAAAAATCACGAAATATCAAAAATTCACATTTGAGTTTCATAAGTATCATAAAAACACGTAAACCGGCAAGTAAAAAGGAGGAGTAGATCAAGTGGCCAAGAAAATCAATAGACCGAAGATAATCATGAAGATTGGATAGATAGCAATTAAAGGTGTAGACTAAAAACCGCGAAATTTGTCAAATTTTCATTTGAGTACTTATGAAAGAGCAGGCGATAATAAATTAGAGGCGTAGATTGAATAATCCAAAAATTGGCCATTTTGACCTATGATTATTATGAAGATTTGATGGATGGCAATGTAGACGGGTAAATGGTTGGATCCAACTCAGAAAATCGCGAAATTTCTAAAACTTTTTGTATAATGTGGACGGGTAAATTGACGGGTCAAGATCAAGATCGGTCCAAAAAAATCCGGATATATACAAAATTTTATGATTTGTTTAGACTATCACGAAGATTTAATGGTTGGCAATTAAAGACGGGTAAATAAGAGACTATATTCTTTAGCATTGGTCCTCCATGGTGTATATCGCGGTTCAGTAGTGTCACAATCATGGCTATGTTATTATAATTTGTGGTATTGGAAAGCAGTTTATTGAGTAATTAACGGTCTTATTACCATGGAGAACCCTTAGCTTCGAATGGCTCGTACGCATTGATCCTAGCATTTTTTCACTCTATAGGGAGTACAATTTGTTTGGAATTGTTACTATTTTTTCATGCTCTTTGGTATTTTTCAATGATTTAATGATTTATCGGTAACGGAAAGTGGTTTAAAACGATTCCTATAATCTTGACTATATTCTTTAGTATTGGTCTTCCATGGTATTTATCGCGGTTCAGGTTTGTCAAATTCATGGCAATGTTACTATTTGTGGCCATTTGTGGACTTGAAGAGCAGTTTCTTAAGTAATTAGCGGTCTTGTTAGCATCGAGATCCGTATTGATTCGCGATTATAAAAGTCGACAGTCACGGTAATTGGTTAAAATAACTCGCGAAAATAACTTCCGAACCCTGAGCAACGCACGCCGGTTACCTCATAAGGAAAGATGTATTTCAAAACAGTTTTATGGCAAATCATTTAGACGTTTTTAAATCAAAAGTATTTTTTACCACTCATCTTCTGTTGTTGACTTTTTAGTAACCCTGACCTACCAGGATAATATGTGATCTGAAACATGGAGTTTCATATAATATAGGTTTTTGCATATTTTAATATGCAAATATGCAATTTATGCAAAATAGTTTTTTAAATAAGATGTGTGCAATCAGAAGTTAAATCCGACAAGCGGTTCAAAATATGCAAATATGCAAAATCCGCTGTTTAACTATAATATAGTATTTGACTGCACGCTGCTAATATAACGGAACCCACCGGATCGAATGACTACTTCTTGTAGCTGCCATACAAATGTTCGTTCGAAAAATGGGTTTTAGTGAGAAAAACTGGTTTGTTCCCAATATTATCGTTCTCAAACACGGTCATGGGTAATACTGAATGTTTTTAAGCTGATCTGCGAAGTTTGGTCGAAGTCGACAACCGTTGAGACAAGCCTTTTCAAGTGTATCAGAACTTCGGCACAGACGAAGTTAGCTTTGCCTTTCTCGTTTTATATTTAGAGATTCATAGCAGGACAATCAAAATCATAACAAAACTTTATATTAGCATAAAATGCAACTCCACGATTTACGTCTGTTCGCAGGTGGAGGTCGCAATGCCGAACCATTTTCATCATTCTCAGTTGGGGGATCGTCAACTATATTCTCAGGCTCAACAATTGCTACATTTTCCACTGGGGGCGCTCTGTAGAGCGATGCAGCGGGCGCATTACGGATTTTCCGAATTCTTCGGCTCCTCACGGACACTCCTGGGAATTCGAACGAACGAAGCCAATTCTGGATCCGCCACCGGCAATGGATTGTCCACTGGGACTAGGACTGGGACTGGAACAGTCGACACCGCTATTCACTTATTTGTGTAGGGAGCTTGCATTCTCAGTTGGATACGCCGTGCGAGAGGGCTAATGCATTTTTTATAGACTCGGGAGTAACTCCCGAAGTTTCAGACGTAAATTTTCAAAGTCAAATCTGTCTGTTTGTTTTGGTGTATTTTATTTTAAAAATTTTTCATTTGAAGCTGAAATTTTTCAAGTCTGCTCAAATTATTTATTTATTGGAGAGGGACGGTCAGTCGACAACCCTAGCAGAAAGCGGAATTGAAAACGGAGCCTCCGTAGCAATTTATTTATTGAAAGTATCAAACAACCGCGACTGCAGCTAAAGGACCACCATACGACAGAGGATTGCCTGCTTCATCAGAGGCCTGTGGAGGACTTGCTTTTAGCCCAGTGGAGCAAAAAACCAGAGATGCAAACCGGTTCTGAACCGAACCGCTTTTTTCGCTTGTGAACCGAACCGTAAACCGAACCGGTGTGTTTTCAAAAATGCTGAACCGAACCAAAAACCGAAAAATAAAATGGTTCGGTTCGGTTCACTTCATCTAGGTATTGAGTTACTGGCGAATAGTGAGCAAAATCAGCAATTAGTTTTAAAACAGCGATGGCCCTTGGTGCCTTCCCGGGGCCGAAAACATTTCGCTATTCACACGTACACGACCCGAACGCTCGCCGAAGCCGAGACCAAAAGAGCATTCGCTCGACAGAGTTCGAAGCGACTAGGTCAAAGCAAATTCACGGAGCTTCATTTTCGCACACTAATACACTCACTTTTTGGCCTCGCTCTCGCTGGCCATCGCTGCTTTAAAAAATTACAAAAATACTTGGAAAAGCAAAGTTGTTGTAAAAAAGCTAAGAACATCAACCTTATTAAATTTGCGGACCAAAAATTGCAATAAGCCAATTCTTGATTGTATTATCCGTTGGGGGTCAACTTACTTAATACTCAAACGTTAACTTTTTATCTTTTATTGAGATTGGCTTTCAATAGAAAATAAATATGGCTGGCAGGCATGCAAAATTGAGTTTGAAAAAAGGGAGGATGACATAGCTCAGTAATTGTCAACTTTTTGGAAAAAAAAACGCTCCGCCTATTTAAAATTCGATTTCTTAGATCAATCCTGCTATCAGAAGAAGGGAAAAAGGTAGCTAAATCTCATTTAATGTTAACATACAACCAAATTAAAAACGTTAATGAAAACATAACGGATATTCATTCAATTCCATAAAAAAGTAAAATATCGATTGATAGCGTTTACCTAAAGATTATTAAATATTGGATTATTTACCAGGAAAATCAACTTAAGCATAGCTCGAATAGATTTAGTGAGTGGAAATTCACACAAATGTTTAGAGTTTAATTTACCAGACTTAAGAGCCAATATCGATGAAAATATACTAGAGGATATATTATTATTAAGTTTTAACTAAAATTCCATTATATTGAAGTTAAATTAAGTCTTTTAAGATCTATTTTATTCCCTGTTGTTTTGAAAACCACATATACAAGTATAATAAAACTAATCAAATGGAAACGTCAAATTTGAGTTTATTAAAAATGAAATGTGTATTATATAATAGGGTGTATTACTCATATCGAAGTCGATTTCCGTATTAACTTCAGGATTTCGAACTAGAATTGTTTAAGTTTATATGTCAGAAATTACTTGATCAGTTCAAAAGAAAATTGTAACTAATCTAGGAGGTATTTATATGAGAAATGATAAGAATAAGGTCGGCTACTAGATCATAGGTCAGTAAAAACGGAAGTATTAAATTTAGTTAGCCTTGAGCAATCGGTTTCAAATCGCAGAATATTTGTCATCTAATTTAGTAGCCGGGCATATTTGTAGGACTTCACATATTTCAATTGATAAACAATATCAAAGTTGCAGGACTTCAAAACGAAATGAGAACGTTTATACAGAAATTGCCGTCGAAATTTTAAACATACCCGATTGACTGAAAACATTTGTTAATGATTAATCTGAATACTTGTATCAAAAATATATTTCTTTAGTTATTTAAATGAATAAAGAGCGAACCGAACCGAACCGAACCATAACCGCGGTTCAGTAAGCCCCAAAAACCATGCAATGAACCGAACCGACGGTTCAAAAACTGTCTGAACCGCTGAACCGAACCAGTCCTTATTTTCGAGTGGTTTGCATCCCTGCAAAAAGCAAAAACAAATTGTAAACAATAGAGCCCTGCATGAATCGAATCAAAGTTCCTCTTGACTTTAGCCGTGTTCACCAGCACAAATCGATGACGAAAAAATCGATGGATCTAGTTCAATTGTTGAGGTGAACGAATGTGAAGTGCAACTATGATTGCTAATTTTTGTCATTTTGGTTAAAATCCAAACGATATAATTTACAAATAAACTTTTAAACAAAAACCAATAAACTTTTTTTAATGGATGATGTTTGATGTATGCTGGTGAACAGGGCCTTTGTTTCTGATTTGAACTATCTATGAACTTCTACTCATAGCTCACAAAATTATTGATTCATTAAATTATAGCTCATGACATGAGCCATGAGCTGTTTGATCTGTTTGAAATGATTCAGCTCAGATCAGTTCAACAAAGCATTTAGATCAATCATGCTTAACTCAAATAGCTCAAAAGGTTCAATCAAAGACACTTCATATATAGATACCGCATCTCATACTAACTTTTTTGTGGGATCCAATGTCAGCTCCCAAGAAAAATCGTTCTTTGCGTCACATGTGGGTTGCCCATATTCGACGGACCCATGTTTTTTTAAAATCAAAGAAAAAAATAAAAAATTTGGCGGTTGGCAATCTTAATCATTTAATTTGTTCCAAGTAGATTTGTTTACATCAATTTTTGAATATGATATCTCTCAAATGGCCGCCTCTGGCGTTGATGGTGTATTGTGCCCTTTTTGCAGCATTTTCCATCGATTTCGCCAACATTTCGGCCGGAATAGCGGCTATTTCTTCACGAATGTTGTCCTTGAGCTCTTCTACGGTCCTTGGCTTGTTAACGTAAACCTTTGACTTCAAATATCCCCACAAGAAGAAGTCAGGCGGCGTCAAATCGGGCGAACGCGGTGGCCAGTCCAAATCACCACTTTTCGACATCAAACGGTCCGGAAACAATTTCTTCAGAAAATCGATTGTTATGCGACTTGTGTGCGGTGGAGCGCCGTCTTGTTGAAACCAGAACTGCCTCATACGCTTTCGACGAATAATTGGCATCACAAAATTGGTCATCATGTCGCGATAACGCTCCTGGTTGATGGTAACAGCATGGCCATTTTCATTTTGGAAGAAAAACGGCCCAATGACCGTTTTCGCACTAACGCCGCACCAAACTGTGACTTTTTCGTCATGAAGAGGCACTTCTTGAATCTCCTCAGGATTTTCAGTGGCGTAAATACGGCAATTTTGCTTATTTACGGTCCCATTCAATGGAAATGTGCACATTTTTAATTTTTTAAAAGCACGTTGAGTTTTCACAATTGACTTGTTCTGTTGAATGTAAATTTCAACTATTTCAGAGAGCTCGCGTGGCGTGTATTGTTCCATGGTAAAAATCTGCTTGGACTGACGCTTCAAACGCGGTATGTCATTAAGCGATCTGACATCTCTGTCAAAAGTTATGGCGTTGCCAGATGGGTCCGTCGAATATGGACAACCCTGTATAATATCTATAAACTTTTGCTCTCAGTCGTATAGCTAATTTTAGAAAACGTATAGCTAAATTTCAATATATGTTTCCTCGTACAGGCAGCGAGAAGCACAAATTTGCATCCAATGTCAGCTCCCAAAAACAATCGTTTTTTGTTTCACTTATGCGTCATCTATATCATTAAATCTTTGGTTCAATAAATAGATCAAATAGCTCAGAGTCTAATTGTCATTCATTTCGAAACAAATTTAAACAAAATTAATAAATATATAAGCATATACGAGCAGAAGAGCAGTGAAGACTTTGATCCGTTAAAATGGTGGGAAAACCATAAAGACCATCAGATCATCATCAGAGAGAGCCTTCTCTCAAGCCGGAAACCTAAAAGAAAAAAGGCCGGATTTTACATCGAAGGATGATATGGTGAAAAATAGAATGTTTTTAAACCATAATTTAAAGAAATAACAACGCATCTTTAATTATACTTGTGTGCGTTTTTAATATAACATAAGATTTGTGTGGGGCCTGCAATCGTTCTCTACATCTGCTGGTTGGACGATTGAGATGAGAGCAAACTGGGATAGTGCCAAAGTCTCTCTAAAGGGTGGAGTTATGGATATACCAGGGAATACCGCGGTGTACAGTACTAGTTCAATTACTCTTCCTTGGGTCATACCCACTCTAATGCGGCAGATATTTGAGCGGTTGTCCCTCAGCTCGCCAATGAAGCAATTCCTTCGATGAAGGACCGGAGCATAGCGAATCGCGAATTTGGAAAAAAAATTTCTTTAGATGGGCTCAATGTTTGACTTGATTCAACTTGAGCTTGATCTGTTTGGAGTCACTGGAAATTTGAGCTGACTAATCTGAACTAAAAAAATTGTTGACTTGATTTACTTGAACCATTTTTTTTAAAAATGAATCAAAGGGCCCTTTGACTCCATTCATGCAGGGCTCTAGTATGTATGCCGACCTCAAGGTTGCAGAAGCTACAGAAACTATCTTCATTAAAATTTCACAATACCATCAAAAGAGAGTCAGTAAAATGGTTCGAAGTTAAAATCCTGTGGAAAAGAAGCCTTACTAGCTGTGTGTGTGATTTGGAGTTTGATATATAAAAGGAACCTTAGCGAATGGGTAACCCCTGATTCTCCAAGCAATAACAAATTGAACACAAATTGCTTTACAGAATTGCACGAAATGAATGCTTTCCGAGCAGAAAATGCCCAGCAGATCTTCCCAGGGATGTTGACTCGCTATTCGGCTGCTTTACATTTTCCATCATATGAACAAGTAGCAACAACAAGTAGGGGCCTAAGTCTAGAGTTGGTTTTTAATAAGTAATTACTTTCGCACTGTATTATGAATAAAAATTCACACAACTTTTGTAGTTTATTATATAAAAGAGTAGTTCTTGTTGTTTGTGTCTCTGTTAATTACTCCGTTTACTTCTTGGCCGCGGGCTTCTTGGCAGGCACCTTCTTCTTGCGGGCAGCCAGCTGCTTGGCGCGATTAGCCGCCGCTTTGGTTGCCACATTGGCAAAGTGCGATTTGGCCACCTCCACATTCTGTTTCTTGGCCTTGGCCAGAACCTTGGCCACGGTGCGCTTCTCGGCGGCCAGGGCGGCACGACGCTTCAACACCTCGGCATAGGGATTCAGCTTGATCAGCTGACGCACATTCACCAATGGGTTCAGACGGCGGACGCTGCGGAACACACGCTTGCGGGGATCGCGGAGAACCTTACGGATCTCCTCCGACTTCAGCAGACGTGTCAGGTCTGTGTTGGCCATCTTGGGCTGGGGCAGATTGTAGCCCTTCTTCAAGGTGGCTGGCTTCTTCCAGGTGCCGAACAGATCGTTGAGGCGGGCGAAAGCCGACTCGGTCCAAATGACAAAGCGACCCACATGACCGCCAGGGGCCAGTTTCAGCAGATTCAGCTTGTCCACATTGATGGTCTCAATGCCGGGGATGTTGCGGAAGGCCTTGCGCAAACCCTCATCCTTGTGGTAGACCACCAGGGGTCCACGGCGGGCAATGCGACGACGATCGCGCATGGTACCACGGCCAGCACGGAAGCGCTGCGACTTGTACACCTGCAAATGAAGCAACATAAGTTGGCATTAGTCAATGCATTCAAAGATCCCGTCTGGGCAACCACAGTTAGCCGCCAGCCGTTTACACATTGCGTTCTGGGGTTCCAGCTTGGATGGAGTACACACCTTCTGGATGTCAGCCCAGATTTTCATGCGGCGCAAGAAGACAACAGCCTGCTTGGTCTTCTGCAACTTTTGCACCTCATCGGACACCACCAATGGAAACTCGGATACACCGTCGATGACATGACCCTTGGACTGGACGAGGGCGGGCACGCCGGAAGCGGCGATGGCCGACACCAGAGCGTAACGACGCTGGTTGACATTCACCTTGCGGTGCCAGCGGCGGTAGGTCTTGGTGGGAGCGAACATGCGGCCACCACGGCACATGTTGCCGAAGGCACCCTGACCAGAGCGATGAGTACCACCACCACGGACACGGGGAATACGTGCCACAGCACGACCAGTACCCCAGGATTCGGCCGAGGTTTGGTGACCTGGTGTGGAGAGACGGGATATTAAGAGGATTTGAGCTAAAGGTTTATGACTTTAGGTACGACTTACCAGCTAGCTCGCTCACGGCATAGGGCTGGCGGTTGTTGCGGCGCATCAGCTGGTGCACCTCGTTGACCACATCCGGACGGATGGGCGCCTTGAAAACCGCGGGCAGGCAGATATTCTTCTCCTTGACAGCCTCATTTTTGTCCGTGTACACGGAGACCAATGGCCTGGCGTTGCCTAAGCTCTGCAAACCGAAATAAAAAGTATTGTTAAGTTAACAACAAAAACAAAAGCACGAACACAACATGGCTGTCCGCTGCCGCCGCCGACGCACACTGCCACAACACGTGGAGGTTAGACTGAACTTTATTTCACAATTTTGCCCATTTTCACGGATAAAATTCTTGCTTTTGCAGTTGGCAACGGCTTTAGGCTAAATTATAAACACTTTCTCACCATTTTCGTTGATTTTTAAGCCCAACAAATGGTGTTGAATTTTCTGCAAACGCAGATACCGTCCTCTTTTTAATAAGAAGAACGAAGAAAGAAAGAGAGCTGCCGGAAATGGCCAAAAGGTGCTGCCAACTCGGTTTTATAGCACAGGGCTGCATTTTTAGTAACAGAGTCAACTGTCAAACATTAGGGTTGATCAAACGATAATTGACTCTGTTAAATTAACAGAAGCAGTGGGACTAGCTCATGATATAACTATATGATAGTTTATTAATTATACAATTATCATATCTACCGTTAACAGTAATCGTTGACAGAACATGCAATTGATGTCTTATCGATAGTTTCCACGAGTGTCACGAGAAAGGCAATCGACTATCGATAGACCAATCGTGGCAGGCCAAAATACCATCTCTAACCAAGCACGAAATTGTTTTTTTTATCAAATATTTAATAATAATAAAGCAAACAAATGGCTGGCGAAGTTATAGTGGATGCTTTACCCTACATAGACCACGGCTATGATGATGTTGGTGTAAGGGAATCCGCACTGGCCATGGTGGAGGAAGAGTGCCGTCGATATCGTCCCACCAAGAACTATTTGGATCATCTGCCTCTGCCGGTCAATTCGCCATTCGAGACTCCCCTAATGATCAATGAATTTGAGCGCATACAGAATCGCCTGCCCATGGAGACTCTGTCAATGAAACGCTACGAACTGCCACCCCCACCTTCGGGCAAATTGTCCGAGGTCTCCGCCTGGCAGGAATCCATTGAGAACTCCCTGGCACAGCTGGAGCATCAATGGGTACGCTCTCTGAATCTTGAATTGATGCTGGAATATGGCACAGAGGCTTGGAAATCATATCTGGAAGTGTTTACGGCCATGCAGGCCAAGGCACAATTGCAGCTGCAACAACTGAAGAAGGACATGCAGGATGTCAACTGGCAGCGTAAGCAGGCACAGACACAGGCTGGTGAGAAATTGCGCTCCCTGGAAGCACATTGGGTGCTGCTGGTGTCCAAGAACTATGAGATTGAAAACGAATGTGTGGAACTGGAGAAACTGGTGAAGGCAGCGCAAGAGCGTTTGGATAAACTAGTAAGCACAAATGACACAGCCTCAACGCCGGAGCATACCAATGGACATGGGCCAGAGGAGCAGCAAGAAGAGGTGGAGCAGCAAGCTGAGGTGAAAGAAGGCTCCCCCGAAGAGATGGAGAGTTAGTCTAAACAATTTGATATACATATTTATATTAAGAGTTCCATTATAACAAAGCAAAATATAGGATTCCCGTGTACGCGTAGTGAGTAACTGGTTCTAGTGAACTGTCACCCTAAAGGAACTCTATTGCCCTCGATTAGGTTAAATATATGTTTGATTCGTCGCATGGCACATTCGTGATACTCCCTTTTAGCCTATGACTGTAAATGATTTCTTAGCGTGGGATATGTGAAAGGCAAGCTATAATCCAGCTCGGTATACTTCTACAGCGTTGTCTCTGGGACATGTTGGTGTTCCACTATCTTCTGCTCTAGCTTTCTAATGCGCAGCTGATACTTGCGCTTGTTGTGTTCCAACATTTGTTCCAGATTGCTGCAAGACCATAATTGTTTAGGACCATTCTAAAAGTTGCCTTAATTTCTCTACTCACTGATTTGATTTTTGCAATTCGCGTACATTTTGATGCAATTGCTCGTACTTCTCCTCGGAGGCCTTTTGTGTGGCTGTCACCTTGGCCAGCAGCGTTTGAATGCGACTTTTCAGTTCTGTTTCGCGGGTCAAAGCCTCCACCAGCTGCTGTTCGGTTAGCGCTGCATGTTCAGCCTCCGAATAGGAGATTCGCTTGGTGGCCTGCATTTGTTTGAGGGCTTCATGCAGTATACCCACCCTTTCATTGGCATTTTGTCGTTCCTGGTCAGCTTCATCGATTTTGGTCTTTAGCTGTAGATTCTGATCGCGCAATTCCATTAGCTCTTGCATAAACACAGCCGTTTCCAGATCAATGGGTGACTGCTTCTCCACTTGGTCGTGTTCTTGCTCCAGAGCCAAACGCTTCTTCTCGTAGACATCGCTAAAGGGTGATTCCAGATTGACTATGGTATGCTGGACGGTGGAGCGTCTGCCCTTTAGCTTGGAGACATGATAGCGTAAGCGATTGTCATCGTCCGAGCTCCAGAGACGTGCTCCCTTGGTTGATGGATCAGTTTCCAGATTGATATTGTGCTGCCAGGGACCCAGACTATTTTCGCACACATCCCTCTCGCTTTCCAGGCGCAACAGCAAATGCCTGGCCACAGACTCGACGGCACGACGACTCTCCTCGGCTGCTGTGGATTTGTCATTGATTAGGGCCAATCTGATAAGGGAAGAGAAGAAGGTTGAACATTAGAGATTCTATACACAAAATCCGTCGTGGTGGGGGTCAGTGGTGTAGCCCGGATTTTTTCAGGGGGAAGCGTAGTAGATTTCAAAGGCGAAAACAAAGGCTATATTTTCATAATTTCTTGTGGATACTATTACAATTTTGGAGTAACCTCTAGAATTCAACTGCACTATCATTTCCAGGTCAAAGTGTCTTGTAAAGGGTGATTTTTTAGCTTATATCTTTTTGGCCACATTGGTTTAAACATCTCACGCACGTTTCGTATTTTGTTTCACTGTCAAACATCTTCAGTTTGGTCTACTAACAACGCTTGCAAATTATTGAATTTTATTCATCGCGCGCTTCATCCCTTTGGAAGTTTAAACCACCCACTGAAGCGGCTATTCGGGATATTGTGAATAAATTTCGCACCAAATTTACATTGTTGGACATTAAATTACCAACACGCTTACGTAGAGTGCGAACTGAAGAAAATATCGCAGCTGTATCGGCCAGTGTTAATGATGACCATCAATTATCGATTCGTCGCCGTTCGCAGCAATTGGGCCTCTGTTATTCAACAACGTGGAAAATTTTGCGGAAGGACTAAGGTGTGAAGCCTTTCAAAATACAGCTGGTGCAAGAATTGAAACCGAACGACCTACCGCAACGTAGAATTTTTGCTGAATGGGCTCTTGGACAGTTGTCCTGTGTCCGCGACGAAGCTCATTTTTGGCTCAATAAGTACGTAAATAAGCAGAATTGTCGATTTTGGAGTGAATATCAGCCAGAAGCATTGCAAGAGCTACCAATGCATCCAGAAAAAGTCACAGTTTGGTGCGGTTTATGGGCTGGTGGCATCGTTGGACCGTAATTCTTCAAAGATGATGCGAATCGTAACGTAAATGTGAATGGTGAGCGCTACCGTGAGATGATATCCAACTTTTTTTGCCCATAATGCAAGACCTTGACTTGCATGACATGTGGTTTCCACAAGACGGTGCCACATGCCACACAGCACGCGCAACAATGAACTTATTAAGAGGCGAGTTCGGTTAACATTTTACTTCACTCTCGGGACCGGTCTAGGCGGCCCTAGATTGTGCGATTTAACGCCTTTCGACTATTTTTTGTGGGGCTATGTTAAGCCTGCTTCAATTGACGCATTGGAAGACAACATTGAAGTATTTATTCGTGAGATACCGGCCGAAATGTTGAAAAGAGTATGCTAAAATTGGACTAAGAGGATGGACCATTTGAAACGTAGTCACGGTCCACATTTGCTTGAAATAATCTTCAAACATTAAATTATATGGACCGTACTATCGATTTAAATAAAGATTTCATGCATTTTACTGAATTTTATGTTTTTTTTTTTTTTCTTAAAAAATCACCCTTTACAAACATCTCGAATATACGAAAGGAGCACTATATTGTAACGACACATAAGAAGACACATAACATAGATTCTAAAAGCTAGGGGCGATTTGCTGAACCTAAGAGGCAATCAACAAACAACTTGAAGGCTCTGCAACTTGTGCAACATGACGGAAGATGAATCAATTCACCATTTCCTAGGACGATGCGCAGTACTAAATGAATTTCGAGTTAGGTGTTTTCAAAAAGTACCGTGAACCTACCAGAAAAAATTAAATATTTTGAATAGAGACTTATACTACGTTTATGCTATGTAATTCACGCTTTCTTCAATTTGCAAAATCAAATTTGTTCCTGTTTATGCAGCTTTTGTAAATTCACAAAATGACCATCTTTTTGGCAGATGTGGCAGCACCAACGCAAACTTAAGTTGGCTGCGCCTCTAGATTTCAACAGGGTGGTAACGCATAAAAGCGGGGATCATCTGTTCAATTGTAAACAAAGGCAAATTGAAATTGATTGCAATGGAAAACATTAAAATATTTTTGATTAAAAAAGAACAACGTACAGCCAGTGGAGGCATAAGCGAACGATGACGTTGGTACAAGCCAGACGAGCATTCCAGGCAAAATGCAGCCTCTACTCATGCAGTATTATCGAGGTGCTATAGGAGCTGATACAGGACGCGTCCCAAATAGCTCATTTCGTTCGTTAAAGTGGATGCAGGTTTTCCCTCCAGCGCCAGAGGTTGAGTTGTTGCGCTTCACCTCATATAAGTTTTTTTTAAGTATACAAAGCTTAGTTTTTACTTGCTCGCTAGAGTTTAACATAGTTTTAGCCCTTAAATTATTGGAAAGCCTTTTGTATCTGGTGTTGTTTCTTTTAGTTTTTCCATCGAGCTGGCTTAATATGTTGTTTTATTTATCGTCCGCCCAGAACGATTGCTTGCTCTGAAAATTCATATTCATGGATATTTATGTGCTTGAAACTTATTTTTATGTGCGCAAACAATTGGCTAAAATTTATGAACAACTGTTTTGCTAAAGCACAATGTTACCAGACATTAAGAAAACAAGATCTGGTAGCATCTGCCAACTTAAATTGGCAACGCCACAGCATTTCATCGTCGAATTCATAGTCAACTTTCGTGTTAGTGTTTATGCACGCACTTTCGGACATATTTCATGAAATAATTTTGCAAAGTAAGCATAGCATAAACGTAGTATTAGATGGAAGTTGGGTTTGGCTAGTGACTACCTAGAATATGCCATGATGTACAGAATGTGGTTAATAAATGAATTTTCTTAGGCCGTCTGTGGCCTAGCGGTTAGTGTGCTGGACTGCTGGGCGGGCGGGAGGTCGTGGGTTCGATCCCGCCTCTGAACATCTAATAATAAAAGTTTTTTTCTTTCTTTAGATACGGCGGTCACCTTCACCAGCTATTGGCGCCAGCTGTGAAGTAACTAGCCATGAAAAAGAAAATTCTCAAACTTTGCCGTTCGGATTCGGCGTTAAACTGTAGGTCCCTGTAGGTGAATGGTGAACCGTTAGATCGCATATACAAGATCGATGATTTGGGTTTGTATATTATTTGAACCCAATTTAAGCTTTAACAAAGGCCAAAAAGCGTTCTGGGATTTATTAAGAGATGGTCCAAAGAATTCAATGACCCCTTACACCACCAAACTCCTTTACATCTCACTATTAAGACCAAACCTGGAATATAGTTCTTGCCTCTGGTTTTCCTCTTTTCCCCCTTTTATTTGTATTTTTTATTTTATTTGTATTTTTATCCCAGCACTACAAGTACAAATAAGACTTATTTTGATTGTGCTAGTCACTACAGTATAACAAAAATTTCCACAATTTAAATTTGAATGAATAATTGCTAACTTAACCTAATACACAGAATACATAGAAAATAAAAATAAATATTGAGTATAAATATAAATAGAAATAATTTAATTTAATTTGTTGGTAAATTTAAATGTCGATTTGTAAATGTTTTTTAAGTTTTACATTAAACTGAGGGGTGCTTCTAATAGTCTTGAGGTTGTGAGGTAAATCGTTCCACAGACGAATAGCATTTACAAAGAACTGTCTCTCCGAGCACAGCATTTTAGTTCTGGGACAAATAAAATTATTGGTTCTTTGTGAGAGAGCAGGTCTTAGTTTTTGAAATAAATAGGAAGGTTCCTGAGAATTTATAATTTTATGGAGAAATGTTAGAGTCCTGAGATCAATCCACGTCGTAAGGCTGAGGTCAAATATCTTGTATGACAGATGAGATATTCGTTCCATACGCCCAACATTAAACACATATCTAGCAATGGAATTGAATGCCACCATTAATTTACGCATGTCTCTCGAGTCGCAGTGTCCAAAAAATTTCCACACCATAAAATAGGGTGGGTACCAAAAACATTTTTGCAATAAGCAACTTGATGTTAACAGGCAGGAACAACTGTGACACTGAGAGCTGCCGTAGCAGCCCATAAGTCCGACCAGTTGCTGTTGAAATATGCTTGCTCCACGACAAAGTGTTATTAAACATTATTCCTAGATTTACTGCCTGTTCCACATATTGAATGGGAGTGTTATTTAGATGCAATTTTGGCAACAGACTTGTATCAACAGGTTTTTTGTGGATGACAATACATTTTGATTTTAGTGGATTCAAACCCAAGCCATTCTCTTTTGCCCAGTGGTTAATTTTATCAAGTACATCATTCGAAACTAATACACAGTCTTCAATTTGAGACAGCGAACGACTAACATATATTTGGACGTCATCTGCGTACAGATGAGCTTCACAATTAGACAGAACATTCGGTAAGTCATTAACATAGACAGAAAACAATAGGGGTCCTAATACTGATCCTTGCGGTACACCACGCGTCAATGAAGTAAAATTGGAGGTACATGATCCGGAAACAACCGCTTGGAGCCTGTCAGTGAGGTATGACCTAATAAAATTAACAGCAGTGCTTGTGAAATTATAGAGATTTTGAATTTTCGTGCAAAGAATGTCGTGGTTGACTGTGTCAAAGGCTTTGCTGTGGTCTAGCAGCGTTAAGAAAGTAACAGCGCCAGCATCCAACTGCTGACGAATATCTTCTACAATGCTCGTAATTGCCGTTATACAACTTCTGTTTTTCCTAAATCCAGATTGTTTAGAACTCATCAGCTTATTATTACTAAGAAATGTTTGCATTTGAGTGGCCATAAGGTTTTCTAATACCTTAGCAAGAAATGGCAAAATAGATATGGGCCTGAACTCATTGTTTGACTTAGGAATAGGTAGAATTTTAGCCCTCTTCCAGAGACACGGAAAGGTAGACGTTGTGATGGCAGTGTTTATAATGTGTGTGACCGGATCAAGTAGTACTGGAAGTAACATTTTTACAAATCTAGGGCTAACATTATCAAGGCCTTCTGCATTAGACTTAATTTTAAGAATACACTCTAAGACATCACATTGACTGACACACACAAAACTAAAGCTATTATCACAGTAAGGTTGAGCACTCAGGTACTTGTTACACGTAGCTTCAGGTACATTGAATTGCACAAATTTGTTATTTAGCTCGTTTACGTCAACTTAAAAACGGAATTTAATTAATTTCCCTAATCCCCATTTACTGATTTCCTCCACTTCTGTCTAGAATTAATTCCTTCCTTAAATTTTAAGGTATAGGTAGTATATATTTTATTAATAAAACATTCACACATTTTTCCTATAGGGGGCCCAATCAAAACGAAAAGAACCTCTTTATATAAACCCTCAAAAAAAACCCTAATATCCCTTATGCTATGAGTTGGACCATTTGCCAATAAATTAGTCCCACCGGGTCAGAGTTCACTATTAGCTTAGTTTAACATGCTCACTTGCTTTCCAGCAGTGCCAGCATCACATCATAGGCCTCGATGGCACGATCACTGCAATTAACCGCCAACTGTAGGGCCACCGCATTGGATTCATATTTGCCACATAGCAAATAAAGATGCTCGGTGTGTTCCTTGGACTCGTCCAAGGTCAGGGTCAGCATGGTATTGCGTATTTTCATATGCTCCATTTGACGCTGCAGACGCTCCAGCTCTAGAAAACTGTCCATTAGCGAGTTTTGTTCTTTCAGTTCACAAACCAAATGCTCGACTAGATTAAGATCCTCCTGTGGGTCCTTGCTGGCGCAATGTAACTTGACACGTTCCGCCATTTTGGGCACGGCAGGCGAACGCTTTTGCGGACTGCTTAGTCCAGCTGCAAGAAAACACAAAGTTTTGATTTGAAAGCGACATCTAAATCCAGTTCAGCATACCATTCAAATCATTAAGTCTTTGCTGGCCCGCTTGGTTGGACTCTAGATCGCTGGCAAAGTAGGCCACATTGGTATGCTCCTCTACCACCGCAGAATCATTATCCTTGTTAGCTATTTCCGCCTGTAATAGGGCCACTTGAGCCCTTAAATGCAACACCTCCTCCTGCAAAGCCTCCAATTGTCCCTTCTGACTCAACTCGTGTGGCTTCAGGCATATATTCTCCGCACTGGAGGCCAGTTCCAATTCCTCCAGTGGCTCTGTTTGACACTCAGCATCGGGATTGGACAGATTAAGTTCGGAATTGTATATCGAACCCTCCTGATAGCTTAAATCTGTGGGCATTGCAAAGTTAAGTTCTGCGTAAGGCTTAAAACAGCGCAGCTTACCACTACCCTCCGGTTCCTGCTCCTCCACAATTATATGCTCCTGCTTGCTGCGTAATTTCTTGCTTAACTCCGCTATGACGCAGTGCATCTCTGTAATGCGACACTCGTGCGCCTGACTGATTACCTCCAAACGCTTGTGACATATTTCCCTTTCATTGTTGCTTTCCACCAGTTGCCGTTCAGCCTGTTGCAGACGCTGGGTGAGCTCACTCACCCGATTCTCTAGCTGTTGCACCGACAATTGCTCCACCTGAAGGAAATAATTCAAATACAATTTAAAGAAAAAGTAAAAGTTAATAAATGGTCGAGGTCATCACGTTAATGGGCCTACGCCTGGCCAATGGCTGAGCCATTAGCGTGTACTCCCAGCTGCGTCGCTTATCTCCCGGCCCCGGAGGCTTCTCACTGCAGCACAGACAGCTCAGGCTGCTCGGCATTAGTTGCTCCGCAATCATCTTTGACAGAGTGGAAAATTTTTGACTGGCGATTACGTCGTCATTTGCCTCTGATGCACTCTCCACTTGCAGCTTGACCCTGGCTGACACGCACCTGCGCAGTGCGACACTTTACCCACTTACTTTGTTGACAATGTCCAATGTCGAGCAGCTGGAGATGTTGTTATCACTCTCCGTGGTATCACGCTGGGTATGCTCGGGCGAGTCCAGCTCCAGATCATACGATCCCATTACATGTTTGGCTCCACCGCGCGGCGAGATGCTGCCAAAGACATAGTCCAGTTCCTCGCTGGGATTTTTGGTGATGCCTATAATGTCCCGTGATGGCTGCTGCGGCTGCTGCTGCTGTTTGCCCTGACCATGTCGTACAATCTTGGCCACACGAGCCATTTGGACATCGTTGGACATCATGGCTGGTATACAGAATTTTCACATATAATCCATCATTTCCCGAAGCGGGTCATATCTTTGCTATTCCAGTTGAATGGATTAACAATTAAATATTTTGATTTAACTGCCTTTTGTTTATTATTTTGCCCCCAAAATATAGGCAACAGTTTTCGTCTGGAGTTATGCTGATAGTTGTTGTTGTTGCTGGAGACTTTAGATTTGGCTTAATTTTGATACGTGCTCCCTGGGCACACATCCTGACACTTGGTTAACTGTTTATAACATCTTGCTAGTACATTTTACAGCATTTTTCATTCAATAATTGGCCAATATATGTTGTTTATGTGTTCTAATCAGAAAATGTATACCCAGTATACCCGATAGCGATATGATAGCTATCGATAGCTTAAAAGCGATTGGTATTGAAATCATCCCTAACTTAAGACGTTAAGAAAATCAAAATACTTAATTTTTTTTCAATGTTTTTCTCCCGTTTAACTTTCAAGCAGATCCGACAGTATGTTTTTCTATATAAAAAAAAAACAATTTTTCCGATAATAAAAAACTGTTCACTTTCCACCTTCTTTTTTTAAAAAAAATCCATTTTTTTTAATCAAAAAACTTTTTTTCAAGTAAATAATTAGATAAAATAAAGCCAATTTTTCAATTTTTGCTTTCCTGGACCACTTTATCTTCACCTTCACCATGACTATCTAAACCAAATAAGAATTTTGTAAACTTCGCGATTTTTTTAAAACGATTGAACCAAGGTGAATTTACTATAAGGTGACGTACTCACCACAGGTGCTCTCTGTCGAGGGGCCTTTTTTATTTATTAATTTTTTTGACAGTATGAAAGCAAACGTCGTCGATAGAGGTTGTGCAGCGCACGATTTTTTCATTGTTTTTTTTTTACCACAATTAAATATAAATTGGGAAAAAAATTTGGTCTGAGAAATTTAAATAAAAAACTAAAACTGGAAAAAAATCAAGACAAAAAAAAAAGTTAAAAATATTAATATAGTACTTTGATTAGGGACGAAAATAACTGTTATGATATTAAATTTTACAAATAATTTTTTTCAAAATTATTAAACATGCTAATCTCAAATTGCCGCTTATAGACCAATGATAAAAACACACAATAGCTATCCCCACAAACAAGTCAATTCTCTCTTATCTCCTACCGATAAAACAGGAAGGCTAAAGAATAAGTCAAGATCATAAGAATGATTAAAGCCACTTTCGTTACTGAAAGTGAGAAAACCGTCTAAGCGGAGAAAACCGGGGAAAACATTGAGCTATGGGATCGCCATGGTAACCAAAACCGCTAATTACTAAGATACATTGGCTGTTTATGTAACAATTGTACTGGACAATCAATGGAAGAACAATGTAAAGAATTAAAACGCAATATGTCTTTAACTGTGATGAAAAACAAACATGGCTATATCGACTCGTCTATGGACGCTGGTCAAGAATTAATATGATTTATAGGGAGGGCATTGTTACAATTTTTGATCCTCTTCGGT
Source organism: Lordiphosa stackelbergi (assembly GCA_018904235.1). NCBI lineage: Eukaryota > Metazoa > Arthropoda > Insecta > Diptera > Drosophilidae > Lordiphosa > Lordiphosa stackelbergi. The sequence goes on along the minus strand of JAEIFU010000828.1, from coordinate 16,724 downwards.
ATTTTTTCCGCGATTAAATGATTTGTCAGTAACGGAAAGTAGGTTTGAAATGCTCCCTTGTGGATCTGGACTATATTCTTTTAACATTGGTCCTCCAGATGGTGTATATCGCGGTTCAGTAGTGTCATAATCATGACTGTGTTATTATAATTCGTGGTATTGGAAAGGAGTTTCTTTAGAATTAGCGGTCTTATTACCATGGAGAACCATTAGCTGCGAATGGCTCTTATGCATTGATCTAAGCATTTTTGATAGGGAGTACAATTTGTTTGGTTACTGTTTTTGATCCTCATTGGTATTTTTGCGCGATTTATTGATTTGTCAGTAACGGAAAGTGGCTTAAATCGGTTCTTATGATCTTGACTATATTCTTTAGCATTGGTCTTCCAAGGTGTTTATCGCGGTTCAGTATTGTCATAAACAGGGCAATGTTATTATGTGTGGTCATTTGTAAAATTGAAATGCATTTTCTTAAGTAATTAGCGGTCTTATTACCATGGAGATCCGTTAGCTTCAAATTGCGCTCAAGCATTGATCCTGCCTGGATTTTTCACTTGATTGGTGTTAACGTTCTTCATTTTTTTTTACTATTTTGAATCCTCATTGGTATTATTACGCGATTTTAAAAGTCGGCAGTCATGGTAAATAGGTAAGAATAACTCGCGAACCACACAGTCTGTGGCTCCCAGCGTAGAACAGAGAGCTGTGGCTCCCAGCGTAGAACAGAGAGCTGGGGCTCACGAGCCGAGAGCGGCTCACGTGCTATGGCTCAAAAGCCGAGAGCCGGTTGCTGGCTCCCAGCTCACGAGCTGTGGCTCACAGCTCAGAGCCGAGTGTTGTCATTGGATTGCATATAAGCGACAATTTGTTCTTAGTTCAGGTATGTGTAATAGTCATCCGACTTGAACCAAAATCGGCATGGTGGTAGTAGGACTCAAGGTACGTGCATACGCAACTTTATGTCCCAATAGCTTGCATAACTTCGCAAATATTGCAATTCAACGTTTATTTTTAACTTTTAAAATAAAAGTTGCAAAATAACTGTTATTTTGTGATTTTTAAAAATAAACGTTGACAAATAACAGTTATAATCAATTTTTTTTGTAAAAATAACTGTTATTAAAAAACTTTTATATAAAAATTATAAAATAACAGTTAAAAAAAATTTATATTTTAAAAGTTATGAAATAACTGTTAAGTCTCAATTTTTATTTTTAAACTTATAACAGTTACGGTCCCTGGTTTTAATTTCAGGAATTCACCATGGAGAGAGGTACCAGTTGGATAGAACAGGAGAGCACGTTGACACCCCTTTTTACTGAGTGATTTTCACCATTCAACTGGTACTCTAAAAAGAGGCAGCCACTTTTAAAGACAATAGGCTCCAACAATAACAAACGAAGTGTGCCTAGGCATTTGCCTCTCAGAGCAACTGTCATGTGCCGTGTGCCAATTTTTTCCAGAAAAAAAGGGGGATGAAAAATTTCTGATAAAAGCGAAAAAAGCTTTTATGGTTTAATTTTTTTTTGTTTTATTTATAAGATTTTTAGCAGTCGTCTAGTTCTTCGCGATTAGCATCTGTTTCACAATCGTACGATATGTTGGTACATCATGCGCAGATCATGCGAAGGGACTTTATATTCATAGCAAGATTGGCTTCACGCAAAACCATATCTCTGTGTTATATTAAAATAAATAATATATAAATCAGAATCATCCTTTAACTCACAATAAAATATTACCTTATGCTAAGAATGCTGTTTATCGTGCTTTAAGCTCATTGAGCTCTTTTTACCAAGTTAAGCTGGCTAAATACGCGCTCAACCTTCGCGTTGGACCATGGCAATGAGAAAAATTTGCAGGCAACAGCAGTTCAAGGAACTGGTTGCCACCAGAATCTTTGTACTGCGAAAACTTCAATCCAAAAACTTTGTACTGTCATTGACGTTTTCCCATTTAATTAGACGAATATCGTTGTACTGCCGCTCAATGTCTGCTATTCTGTCTACTTGGAGGTGTTCTAACATTTCAGTAATTCCTTTTTAGTTGACAGATTTTTGACGGAAAAAAGTCGATGTTTTTAAAATTTTAAAACTGTCGGGGAGCCTGAAAATAAAATTAAAATTATTTAACGGTTGGTAGAAGAATCTGACAAATTGGTTACCTCTGCTTTAGCTGCTTGATAAGCTCAATCACAAAATTAGAGCAGGGAGCACGAATTTTTTTTCAAGGCCTGCATCGATATTTAAAGATTTGATTTTTCTTTTTCAAAATCATACCCCTTGGTACATATCGCGGTTCTACATGCTCTTCCCAGTTTTCAACTTCCAATATGTCAATTTCCTTGTTAGGGGGAACAATTAACTGTTTTAATGAATTAATGGCAAACATTAAGTCATTTAGCAATTCTGTTGCATTTGTTTTATTGCTTTGAAAGCACTTATTAACTTTCTGCATGTCCGACAGAATTGGCTTTAAATAAATTAAATATAAGTGATTAATTAGATCACTATACAATTCATGGAGAATTTGCGACTTATAGCATTTTCCTTTGTTGCGGCCAAATCAAAATGCAATTTAAGTTCGTCCCATTGGTCTTAAAATGCGTGATACGGCCAGCTCAATGGATAGCCACCTGGTGTCGCTCACTTTTTTGCTATTTTCAATGGAGCCTAGGGGAATATCAGAAAAAGTTTACGTTGAAATAAAAATAAACAAAAATGTTCGAGTATATACACTGTTGAGAACAACAACGAAAACGAGAGACAACAAAGACAAAAATATTGAAAAAAATAAAAAAATACAAAAAATGATGTTAATAATCGAAGTACAGAGAACCCGGGCACATTAAAAATAAAATACTCACATTTAAGTACATAGGTTAAACATAAATTAACCAAGAACATATAACATGGATAGTGGAAAATTTTCACACAAACCTGAGAGCAGAGAGACGAGTTGAAAATAATTAAGACCCCTCACCACATCAGAATACGTCACCTTTTAAATTCCTGTTAACCATTATTCTCCCGTTTTCAATTGCCAACTTATAAATCTTGACGATAATCTTTTGGTCCTACTTACACCCGTCTTCATAAGAACCTAAAATCATTGTTGAATTTGGAAAATATTCGAGATTTTTTTGGTCCGATTTACATTTACATCCTATTTACACACTTACAAATGTCATCCAAATTACGCATGAATATAAACTCATATAAACATTGGCAATTTTGCGGTCTTGTGGACCATATAAATATATTTTAATGGGTATTCTGCTATTCGTGATCAATAAAATCGGTGCAGCCGTTCTTGAGTTATACGATTATTTATGTGGACGTTGACGTACAATGCGCAGTACGTTCAAGTGGCCTAAGCGACACCAAGCAGAGGCTTGTTACGCGCGAACCCCAGGCAAAACAGCAGCCCACCTCCCGCCCAACCAACCGAGAAGCGCAGAAACTAAAAAGTTGATTGAAATAGTTGATTTTAAGCAGGAAGAGAAGCTTCCGATTTGATTACTCGGTAGAGTTTATTGTAATCAGCAAAGAGGACACGAAACAGTTCATGCAAGGCATAGTTAGTGGTACAACGATTCAGTGATAGGGGTATAAAATAGCGAGTCGGTCTACTAGGAACGTGGCCAAATTGGCCCACCAACTTAGATGAGTCGATTTCATCATTAATCAGTCTAAGTATAAAGATTAATCCAAGCATATCTCTACGGTTTATAATAGAGGTTGTTATATAGAGGTTGTTTTATTTATATAGATGATAAGATGAAGGGCGGCCAATTCGTCTTCTCACTTCTACGAAGAAAGTATTAGATACTAGCAGGTACCTGTCGTGCGTTGCTGAGCTCCCTTTAGAATTTTAAACACGAAACGGAGAAGTGACGCTTACTTGTCAATTGTCATCAATTCAATCTTCTTGATAATCTAAGCTTTTTTTAAACTTTAAAATTTTTCGGTCCGTTTGACCGGCTCCTCCTTCAATCTTCATGATAATCTTCAATCTTTATGATAATCTGTAGAGGTGTACCCGTGACGTATCACGACGTGATCGTGAGCAACTACAAAGTTTCGTGCGTGAGCATTCGTGATCCGAGCGTGTTTCGTGAGTGAGCAAAAGTCGTGCAGTACTCACGAAATATTTAATATATATTTTACCTTTAGAAAATGTTTCTGAGATTTTGGAATTTTCGTTAATTTTATCTTGCTTTCCATATCGCTCACTTACTTCAAGACTGGCATTACTCAATAAGTACGATTTTTGACTTAATGATGCAGAAATATACGATGTATTGTGTACTATTTTTTTTTAAGTTGATATCTCTTATACTTTTCACGTGATATCAAAATATGTCGAAATATAATTTTACAGATTCATTTTCATGTTATTGCAAAAGCGTCATATCTCAGTTGTCCTGCAGTCGATATTGCGCAAACATACTTCGGCTTTTAGTTCAAACGTCATATTTTGAAGTTTTATTAATAAGCATTTTAAATTTATAATATTTTACTAGATTTACTCGAAACTAACAGAATCATTTTTTTCTGAATAAACCCATTGAGAACTTTAAACGCGTTTTTCTCAAAATGGATTATTTTGAGTTATGCCAGTATTGAAGTAAGTGAGCGATATCATTAATAATGAAATCCATTCAAAAAGTGACTAATAAATCACTTAAGAATCGGTTAGAGTCACATTCGTTGCACTGCATTGCCTTGTTTTTAAATCCAGAATTCGAATAACATTGTATTCTTTCTTATGAGAAGCCGAACGATATTTTGTTTAAGGTAAAAGAAATGTGTAGCAATTTTGCCATCAAAAGTATTGAGCTAAGCTCTTCTAAGAACAGTAATGCTTAATTTACTTAGTTTTTCGATTCATCATACATACAATACAAAAAATTACATGAAGTTTCCTGTAGAAATTGTATCTGGAATTATCGATAAGTATATCGTGCTTTCCTTATTTTAAAAGAAAGGCGAACCTGGCTATCAAGCGATTATATTAGTAAGCTTATATTTTTAAATAAATGTGGAATATGCGGAATAAAAAGCACCTTATTTAATTTGTATATAACTGAGTTTTTAGTTGATGCATTTTAATCGTGCGTGATAATTCGTGACGCCTTCTTAAATCGTGCGTGAATTGTGAGTGACGCGAAACGCGTGAGTAGTGCGTACAGAGATTTTAACAGACAAATAAATAACCCATTTCATCTGAAATATTTTTTAAGTGTAGTTTAGGATGGTGATCTAAGAAATCGATTTCAAAAAATTTTTTTGACTCCGTTTTTATGTATGATTTTTTTCCTTTTTTTGGCAGGTTCTTTTACATTTTAATCTATATCTCAATTCATAATTATCAAATAGAGTTAAGGAAAGTATAAATCGAAGGGTTGCTTTTAAATCGGTTTAGAAGTTTGAATTGAACGACCAAAAATATTTTAAAAAAATCGATTTTTTTCCCAAAGTGCAAGAAGTTTCATTTTTAAATGCCTAGGAAAAATTTAAAAAAATCCACATTTAAAAATCCAAAAAATATTTTTATTTATTCTACTTAAGAATCACACTTTTAGGGAAGAAAATAAGGTATTGGTAAGTTAAATCGTTACACTCGTACCGTAGATGGATCAAATTGATTCGAGGAACTAACAGTCAAATTTGAGTATTTTGTGTGTTCACAAAAAATTAATTTGTATTTTTCTTCGTCTGAGTGAAAAGCTAGAACTAAAATAATTATCAAGAACAGGACAAAAGTCGAATCAGACACAGTGGGAAAAAACCGAGAGCATTGGACTCAACACGAGCACAATCGTTACCAAAAACTATGCATGAACGGGTTTTCTCATTTACCTCGAACAATTTTTTGAGAACGCAAAAACTGAAATTGATTTGATATTTTTCCATTTTTTAGAATATGATTTGAGTTTATTTGTTCCGTTTTCAAGAACATTTTAAACTCAACTGGGAAAAAAATTGTGTGGGCGGATTCATCACACTTGGGTGGAATAGGGAACGGGGACATACCTATTTTGATTGGATGGAAGGGAGGCAAGACTCCTGGGTGTGCGCGCTTGCTGCTTCTCTCCATATATTTTATAGGAATTAGAAACATCGCTTTAAAGACCCAATCCACCAGAAAAACAGTACCTTACGCACTGAACATATGAAATGGGCGCTAACGCCCTAGTTTCTAGACACGTTAACATCTCCATATGGATAAATCTTTATTGTACACATATTAATATAACTTTATGCGATATGGATTCAACGGAATGTGGGAGCTAGAGTTGAGTCAGCTTGGATCTAAATAGTTCGTATATCAAATCTTATAGAACAATATGGACGTTATTTGACCTCAACTGATTTATATTTAAAATATCAAATATCAGATTCAATATAAAAACTAAATAGGACCTACAATGGCCCAACTCTAAAGTGTGGAGTGTTAACAAATATAAATATAAATATAGTTTCCACTCAGTTTAATGCAGCGTTGCAACATTCTCCGCTTGTATTGTCATCATAGCCTCGTAATCACGCATATCCAGATCATGTAAAGCCTTCTGCACTAAAGCGGAGAGGTGTGGCGGCAAATCCTTAAGATCTTCCGTACGTTCCCGGGCCACAGCACTAGATATGCGTGGCGTTCCATTGCAGCGAGTACCGAAACCAAAATTGCCCGAATCCGTTGTAGCCGTCGACGATTTGTAAGCATTTTTGGTACTCCCCACCATATCAATGCCATATACCGAAGAGTCTGCCGATTCAGAGGAAAACGATGACATGCCATCATCAGAGTGTTGAGTTACAACACTCTGCTGTGGTTTGTCCACATCTGGTTCATTCGACTCGGACGAAATTGTGTCAACCGCATCCTCCACCACAACGGATGGTGCGGCGCTTATGTCTATGTCATCCACCATGGCAGCACAATAGCCATTGAGCAGCAGTTGTGAGGGTGCATATCCATATTCCTCACCATCCTCGTCCTCACGTGCCGCCTCAGCATTATCTGAGTCACCGGACAGCAGCTGTTGCCAACGTTGCTCCAATTCGGTCATTTTACTTGCCAGTATTCTAAAGGAACAAAAGTAGACAAATGTTAATGTGCAAGTAGCCTTGAAGGAAGGCTGAATCATTTACTTGTTCGTCTTCTTTTGATGTGTCAGAGCCAAGTTCTTGTCGTTTAGATTATCAAGCAGGGCCAAGCACAAAGATTTAAGGTCATGAATGGTCTCGGTTTTCTTTGGCAATTCTATGCCGCTCTCCAGGATGGATTTTACTGTAAGAATGGGAAATTGTGAAATTAAATTAAAGACTCAAGAAATGTGTTTTTGAAATAAGGTAATAAATTATTTTTTTTTAGATTTTTTTTCTATACTATTGTTTCCGATACGATTCCTCCATGCCTTTATTTTAACCGTCTTGTTTCTATCCCTAGCAAAATCTTAACCATTACCAGTATAAAAACTTTCATCGAGATGAAGTTAGTTTCCCTCTATTTATGGGGATGGATATATACAGGATTTGTCCGGAGAGTAATAGGACTGAGTCGATTTAAATAAATTTAATGAGCCAATCGTTACAATTCTAAAAACTTTAAAAACGGTGATAAGCGAAAATTAAAGTTTAGAAAGATTCTGAATACGAAGCCGGTGCGCTTGATCCCGTCGTCTCAAAATGCTTCCTTCACGGCCATTAAGGCAAGGAAACTAAAGTTCAGGGGCCACATCTGGGCTGTAGGGCGGCTGCGGAAGCGTTGGGATGCCGGCCTTGGTCAGGTAGCTGTGCACAAGAAGTTACTCTTCAAGTTCACTTTTGGTACCATCTTTGCGCACACCTTGCGCATGTTCAAATGCTCCGGCACAAAGTCATGAACCACAGATTTTGACAAATTTAACATCTGGGCAATTAAACGAATACTTAGTCGACGGTCTGAGTTTAAAACTTTGCGCAAACGAGTCACATTGTCGGTGTTTGTCGAATTCGAAGGTCTTCCAGCACGGTCTTCATCGGCGACCCCTTCACGGCCCTCCAAAAACGCCTGGTGCCACCGAAACACACCACTTGTTGCTAAAGCAACATCTGGGTAAGCCTGCTTGATCATATCAAACGTCTGTGTCGCAGATTTACCGAGTTTCACACAGACTCCTCAAGACCTACACACGCAACAAGTCAACATCCCACACCATATCATTACTCCAGAAAAGATCCGATGGGCGATCGACTCGTTTGCGAGTTATAAATCCCCAGGGCTAGATGGAATATTCCCAGCCATGCTAAAAACGATCAAATGCGCAATCGTCCCATGGCTACAACCCATTTTTATAGCATGCTTGAAGTGGAGCTATGTACCTGTGGCCTGGAGGACAGCACGCGTTGTATTCCTGCCCAAAGCAGGGAAATGCAGTCACCAGCACGCCTACACGAAAGGGAAATCGGTGGAAACAGCGCTACACTCCCTAGTAGCCACCATCGAGAAGGCACTGTACCATCAGGAATTTGCCCTGGGAGCATTCCTTGATATTTCGGGTGCATTTAACAACGTCACTACAGAAGCAATAGAGCGAAGCCTAAGAGCCCTAGCAATACACACGGCATTGGACTCTGGATATATAAGCTGCTGAGCTGCAGAAGAGTACAAGCCGAGTGGGGTACCACAACCATGACAAGAGAGGCACATGGCAGAACGCCTCAGGGCGGAGTCCTGTCACCTCTTCTATGGAACCTTATACTCAACGAACTACACCCAAGATAACCGCATATGCCGACGACATAAGCATAATTATCATGGGCATATGCACTCTACTCTCAAAGAGACACTAAAATGGGCCACAGAGGCCGGACTTAGCATCAATGCAGAGAAGACGGACCTCAAATAGCAAACTATCCTGGAGACTCAATGTGGAGGAAAGGGTGAAAAAGGCAACCAATGCGCTATATGCATCCCAGAAGATGCTAAGCTGCACTTGGGGCCTATCACCAAGACTAACGCACTGGCTCTTCATATCAGTTATACGACCGATACTACTACACGGTATATTGGTATGGTGGCAAGCCACAGAGAAGTCCACATATCTAAAGCTGATGTAAAAGGCCCAGCGGCAGGCAACGAAATGGCGGACACTCTTGCAAAAGCCGGAGTCGCACTAAGCCAAGAAGCAACACTTAACATACCTATCTCCCTACAGACTCTATACAGCAAGATGGAAGAGATAGCGGAGAAAGAAGCAGATTAAAAGTGGAAGAACACGACCGGCTGCAGAATCTCTAAAATTATGTACAAGAATAGAGACAAACAACTCACGCACTATACGCTGCAGCTCCAAAGAAGAGACTGAAGAGACTTATAGGCATATTAACTGGTCACTGCCTAGCAGCCGCTCATCACGACAGCAGATACCTGCAGGAAATGTAAGGAACCTGGAGTAGCAGAAACTTTAGAACACCGCATCTGCAGCTGCTAAAACATCTGCACTCCCCAAGTTTTACCTCTCTGGAACAGGCGGCCAAGAGTTCCCCCAAACAACTATTGGCATTTGCCAAAACGTCAAAGATCCTCCAGGGTTTCTAAAGGAAATGGTTCCCCAAAAAGCACCCGGCCTCAATAAGGACCGTAAGGTCTATGTGTGGCCCCCCTACATGGGGCCAGCCGGAAATACCTACCTACCTACCGATGAGTTAATAAATTGTGTCCAGCCCTGATCTTGTTCACTATCCTGACCACAACATTCATTGTGCGAATACCATTCGTCCATGTTGCACACAATGACTCTTGATGAATAACACAGTGAAACGAAGGAACCTGAATCCCATTTTTAATCAACTGTCCTATAAAGTCCTCCTTTTTTCCAATCATTGCGGGCGCACCATCTGTGCAGACGGCAGTGAATATTGTTGATTCGATAACAGCATGGAGCATGTCAATGCCTCTTGTTTTTCGAATTAGTGGGATAAGAGCAAGAATTTTTTGTTCTAGAAATCTCTAGAGATTTTCGTATAAACGATTGCACTTCGAACTAAACTTGGACTACTTTATTTGCAGTTCCAAGAATCAGACCGCCTACTAGATTATGTGGAAGGAAAACCGTATACATCAAATCTACTTGGATTTGAGCAGGCGGTTTCAAATCGCTCAACTTTTGTCATCTAATCTAGTAGCCGTGCATATTTGAGCCCCTAAACATATAAATTCGAACAGCTTTAATATGAAGTGCTAACGTTTATACGAAAACCTCTAGAGATTTCTGGAACACACCCGATAAAAATACCATTCTGGCTGCTAAAATTAGTTGGCTTATGTCGAAAACATTACATGATTCGTCCAATGCAAAAGCGAAGTATGCACAGTTCTTCCATTTTGCTTTTAAAAGCGAGTCGACTTAGTTCCTAAGCTCTCCCATTCTTCGGGTCACTGTGTTTCTAGACAAGGAAACTGTTTCAATGGTCTCTGCCAATAAATTTCAACTTTCTCCAAAACACAATAGCATTTCTATGCAGACTTTTTTAATGAAAATGCCATAAAATTCTGAGCAATCCTAAAACTTGCAGTATAAGAGGTTTTTAGATATATCTATATATATAGTGAATATCATTTCATTGAAATTATTCAGTTTTTATATTCTCGTGAGAATATGTATGAGATTCAATATACTTCAAAATTTTTTGCGCATCGTTCGTAAGCTCCACAAATAATTGTTCTCTTGAGACTTTTGCTAGTCTATTATCCTTTCAAAATCATTTTGGTTATTGATTGAATTATACGAAAGCGACCTGCCTCGACCCTATTGCATTGAACACCAGGGAGCGAATGAAAATGTATTCGGTCTCTTCGCAGCTCGTGCCGCCGTGGATAGCGAAAAGCGTTCGGTCGTATGCATAAGCAACTTTGTTGTTGCTTTTGAGTATAGGCCTATACTCAGATGAGATAAATTTTTTGTTTGGTACGATATTTTACATGAATAGAAACAATTTCATACAAATAAGATGCCTTTTCAAACGTATTCAGATTTCAAAGCTGTACAAAATTGAGTATAGGCCTTATGCGAGAGACATCGAACAGAGAGAAGAGAGACACATATGATGTTGTTGTTGCAGGTCTGAAAGCGACAACAACAAAACACAGAGCCCGCAAATGAATTTGTTTTGCTATGTAGGCTTATGCCTTGCTGGGTACCTATACGCGCAAGCTATTCCTTTACAAATGCGTGGCTTGCGGAATGGGCATGGGCCCCTCTGCTATAAAGTATATATCAGAGATCTGCAAGAGTGCCTGTTTTTCTTGCTCATAAAGAGTATGCGGTGTGACTGACACTCGAAATTTTGCAGCCGAGTCAAATACACACTCGTTCTGTTGTAGGTACTTTTCGGGATTGAGTGTCTGTGCCTGTCAAAGTGGTTGTTTCTGTATTAAGCATGACTAACTTTAATTGCTTTCACTCTCTTCTCTCATCTTCGAAAAATGGAACGTAAAACGCCGTTAAGTTGTTTTGTTATATAAAGAGAGCGAGAAGTACGAAGAACGTTTAAAGATTTTAGTTCAATGTAAAGTGCCATACGTATTAATTGCAATTTGCAGGTACAGAGTATACTACAGTCGGGCTTGACCGCTTTTCTTAATTGTTTTCTGTACCAATTGGTCTCACTTCTTTACTCATTATACTTCTTCCTTCTTTTCCTCTTATGTCTTTATATTTCCCTACCTTGTCTGGGGCTTAGTATGGTATCTTCGGTGTCACCTCCGCCGCTTAGTTTTACAATGCCTTTTCTCCGTTTGGTCTCCAACATGGTCTGCCCGGAATTAAAAAAAAAAATAAACAAAATCAATGTTATTCTAGATCAAATGGTGTCTGGTTTTAGTCCATACCTTGTACTTATTAACAGTCTGCTTGGTTAATTCCAGTTCACCCTCTTGTATCTTGACACGTTCATGCAGGTACTTATTCTCCAGCAGGACACCATCTATGTCCAGCAGCTGTAAAAGCCCGAATTTTAATTAAAAGCTTCTTCCATTGAAATGGACGCATTTCGCAAACCTTTGGATGTGTTTTCTTGGCCCTCAAAGCCACAAAGAGCTCGTGATTCAACCGATGGGCTTTACATTTATAGGCATCCCGTTCTGTTATCAGCTCCTCCTTCTCATCAATGACGGCTTTGAAATCGTATGCCAACTGCACATTTTTCTTCTTCAGATTCTCCAGGTGACAAATGAAATTGGCCCGTTCCCGTTTCCATAGCTGCTCTTCCTTTTGTCTAGCGGCATTCTCGCTTGCCATGGACTGCTCCCTGGCCTTGTGACTAGCCTCTGTTTGTCTTAGCAGTTCCATGTCGCCTTGGAGTTCGTAAAGATTTTGCTTAAGTGCCTCCACTTCGGTGCTTAGTTTGAGGTTCTGCTCTCGTGTCTGGTGTAGCAGAGCAGCCAGGCTGGAGTTCTTGCTTAGGCCTCCGCATCCGTCCCCCCCAATCAGCAGTTCACTGTTGTGTCGCAGGGCCGAGTAGCGCAGCTGCAAGGTCTCGGCCATGAGTTTGTATTGATCCCGTTCCACGCGAAATTGTTGTAGCTCCTGGCGCAAGATACGCAAAGCCTCCACCTTGCTTTGAAGTTTGCGATGTACAGCCGAGGTCTGCGGAAAAAGCGTAAATGTTTCAATTGAAGGGTTTGAGTTTGGCTGTGGCTTACCTCCACATTGTAGGTGTCCATATGCTGGCCAAAGGTGAGCTCATAGTTACTGCTGACCATATCAACTTCATCCTCCATGCCCAAGCGGTATGTCTCCATAAGTTCTCCAGATCTATATTTTTATGAGTTGACATTGACAACGGGGCACTGGTGTGTCACGAATGTTTTAATTCCAATGCTTGCCGTTTCAAAGGACTCCATATGTATAAAAAGATGAATCAATTTTTATCAGCGCCTGCGCAGGAAATTTGAACACATCGCGAACATACATTTGTATGCTACACATGTTGAACTTTCCGTTATGCTATCGATAACTATCGTTATGGCGCTTTATTTGAAATTTTAAAATATTTATGTTTTGATTGAAAATCGTAGAACTTATTTTAGGCAGGCTCTAGGTCATTAAGTTATGGATATTGTCCACAACTTTTCTAAAACAAAGCCACGTACAACCAAAACAAGGAGGCTGGTTGACAGTATAACGGCTATTTCATGAATACCAATTCAATCTTCAGCTGTCTTGCGCCTGTCCTCAGTGTGTTGGCAGAGAAGTTATTGAAGTTAGTTGATAAAATGCGTGGGCACGACGCAGTTGTTAGAAACTAAACCTAAAATAGTTTCATTTAAAAAACAACAAAAACCCGGTTTGATTGCTTTGGGTAATCAAACAATTGGTGCCTGTGTTGGCTGCGGAGAAAGAATTTCCCCCACTAACAACAGAAGGGCCGATTAAAACGGGATGCATAACACATCAAAGCCTTAGTGTTTTTGGCGTTTGCTGCTGATGTCGAATTTTGCTACAAACCTGCTTTTGAGATTCCCAAGCGGTCATAGCAATTCAACACAACACACTAAGGACAGGCGCAGACAGCTGAAGATTGAATTGTTATTCATGAAATAGAGTTATACTGTCAACCAGCCTCCTTTTGTTGTGTTGTGCGTTAGTAAAGTTATTGGACAATATCCATAACTTAATGACTTAGAGCCTGCCTAAAAGTTCTACGGTTTATGTTTTGGTTAAATTAAAGTTTCATTTTTGTTTGAAAGGCTGATAGAATACAACAGGTTTGTTCAAAACCCTCAATAAGTGGACAAAAACCGAAGTGATTTTCGCGGGCAGCCATTAAAACGCCGATTTCAGCGAAACCTGGGGCAATATTTTAATACGGTCAATTTTAAAAGCTTCAAAAGTTATATTATTTGTCCAGAATGGCCTTGCAAGTGAAAAAGCTAGTATTGTCTGGGTTAACAATGCCAAAGCCACTTGGCAGTGCCACTTTTTCTGATAGATGAGATTTTCCGGCTGTTTGGAGTTCCTGAATTTGCTTAATTAATGAGGACGGCACCTATGCAACGTGTCGGATAAGAATGCTTCTGAGTGATGATCAGATGCGATGATACGAAAGGCTACGGAGGTGTATCTCCATATTACGCCTTGCGCTTTCACAGTATAGAACCAATATCAGAATCAGTTTGAAGTCAATCGTAAAATACAATTACTATTTGATTTTTCCTACTTGGGGATTTACCGAATTTGAAAACTACTTTATAAAATTTTACCTCACCGGACAGCCCAAAATCGAACACTAACATTTCCCACCCACTTTCTACCCCCATCATTCCCATTTCCCACCCACTAACCACCCATTCCAACCCTTCCCACATCCATGGCAGCAATGTGCCTATTTATGGTACACTTGGCGTTTGTTTGAATGTTGAATTAAATTGCTAACAATTTGCCGCTGTATACTGCAGCAATCTGTTGCTGCATTGTTCGACGGCCCAAATTACCACCCGTACGTGTTGCTGGCATTGTTGATGTAACAAACACACAGATAGGCCAAATTAAAACGTTTCATGAAAAACGACATTCCGATATTTTAGAAATATTGATATCCAGTTCGGGGGCGCGCATATTTAACGCTAGCTGGCAATGTGGGGTGACCACAATGGCCACCATGGGTGATATAAATAAAACACTAAATAACTATAAATATAAAATTTAAACTGAAATGTTCGGCGACCCTGTTTCTATTTTAAATTGGTATAGGAGTCCTCAATTGGTAACATTTCGAGAGACACACGCCACAAAACGGTGCAGACGTACATAAAAATTTAGGTAACTTCCCTGAAGACGGATGCACCCTCAAGAGTTATTTGCTGCGATCTATCAAGGGGCGGTAAAAAAGAAACATAAACTCGCGGAACTAACAACGCTACTGGAGCTGGAGTCAATAGTTATGCTAAAAATAAATATGGAAATTCGATAACAACAAATGGTCCCAACGATCGATTTTTTGGCATAAGACTAATTATAAAAAATCGGCCGCAATTTGGTTTTACACTCATATTTCAGCAGAGCCAACCAAAAGACTTACAAAGATTTGTTCAATTTTGACTATTATTTCATATAGCTGCCATATAAACGATCTGGCCGATTTTCACTAACTTTGTTGTTTTTTAAGCTATTAATTTCATAATTCAGTTTATACACGTATTTTAGGCTCTCAATATGTCCTACCAAATTTGGTTCAATTTGGACTATTATTTCATATTGCTTCAGAATCTATGAGTATTTATTCTCAATATCGGATCCATCCAGTCAGTATCGTCAGTATTATCTTCATCACAAAAGGGTCCATACTACAACTTAATATAAAAAGAGGGCGTCCAAAAAGCGCAATAATCCGTCGGAAGAGGGTATCTTTTTATTTGTGCCTTCCTTTTATTGAAACATAAACTAGAATCAGTGGATTGCTAGAGTCATAGCTCTATGAAAACGACGTGCCGTCTTCTCAAAATTAGGTGATATACTCTGATCATCGTCCCTTGTTTTAATAATTAATTTTGAAGTCATCCAATTTAGGTATCTGGGCTCTGTTTGAATCTGTGTTTTGTACTGTTGCATTTGATGAAGCATTTATTTGCATAGCCACGAAATTTTTAATCTTTTTTTTTATTTGCTCATTTTATTATAGATGAACTTTCTCCACATTTTTTATATATGAAATCGAATACAGCTAATGTTTTACGTCCATTTGTTAACCACACTTCAATCAATTCTTCGTGTGCTCAAACTCAAAGTGGTCTGAAAAAATCGTAATTTCACGGGTTTGTGAAAATTCGTGAAAAAACCAATTGAATTTATCGTAAAGAGGACACTTCATTGAACAATATTGCGCGATAACAGTTACGACAATCCACCAAACTTTACTCACGAAACGGAGATTATTTTAAGGTTAAGCTCGCCTAAAACAACACACAACAAAAACACATAAAACAAAGGACAAAGCATATATAGAATTAAACTGAAACGAAATTAACCATGCAAGCATACCTTGGACATTATTTTCCACAGTTTACTTCAATTGTTTAATCAATTTTCGTTTATTTTAAAGGCAATAAACTTTGACAAAATTTTGCCTGACAAAAGCCACATGCGAAGTTAAATGAATGGCTGAGCTTTCAGGGCTTCGCAAAACTTTAAGGGCTGCATATCATAATACATTTTTCGATTCTACGACCACTGGGATATACTTTCCCAAAAAATAAATCGATTTTTTTACAAATCGCAACTTTTTTTTTTGGACTTTATGCCAAATAACCTTATATTCAAAACAAACATGATGCCGATAGAAACCAGAAATGACTTTATCTAAAGCCAATCTGAACAGATCTATCCTAAACTGCCAAAACTCCCCACTAAAAACTCCCCTTCTGCCCTCCATCAGGCCATTGCTTTATCACAGACACCATCATCACCAAGCTATTCTACCCCCTTACTCTTCTATATTCTCCGCTGAAATAATTGCCATCCATCCACTCCCTTTTCGTCGTTGGTTTACATATCAATCCGGCCAACAACAGCTTCTACTTCCGTACAATTCAACAAATTCTGCTGAACAACAAACACAGAATTATCCTTGTAGTGCCAAGCCACTGCAGGTGAGTTTGCAGGCCTTGCAGCAAAATCCGACACCAACTTACCGCTAATACTCCATCCAAACTACAATAACTGAATGCTAAGAAAT